>PVHP010007652.1:0-54886 GCA_004024765.1 Zapus hudsonius | reverse complement strand
ACATTCTCACAAGTGTTTAGAGTCAAATTGATAGTGGCACACGCCTTTAATCCCAGCACTCGGGAGGCAGAGGTAGGAGGATCACTGTGAGTTCAAGGCCAGCCTGAGACTACAGAGTGAGTTCCAGGTCAGTCTGGGCTAGAGTGAGACCCTGTCTCAAAGAAAAAATAATAAAGAACATAATGGACATAGATCTTGGTGGCTTCCCATGAAAGGGACAGGAACTTACGAATAGGTGGTGGGGAGAAAGGAGTTTTGGTTTCTGGTCTGGTCTGGACTCCTAAGGAGTCTCCAGAGTCAGGTGACACTGTGCTAGCCAAGATTACTGCGGTTTGGGGAGAGAGCCCGTTGGGCATAAAGATGGCCACGTGTGTGGAACCAGGAGCCTTTGCCTAAGGATCCGGCACAGAGCAGGTGCTCCTCAGAGGCTGGCACAGGGCACAGGGTGTGTGTGTGTAGGCAGTGGGTGATAGGGAACTGTGCTGTGGTAGTCGTCATCGGAGGAATATTCTCTTTTTTCGGAGGAGTATTCTTTGTTCCTAGTGTGGAAGAGACATGTGTTAGGACGCCATCCAGAAATGGCTTGGGGACAGTGCAGCGGTTGTGGGGTGGTGAGGATTCAGTGAAGGCACCCTCGCAGGATGGACTGTTTCTTGAGGAGGCAGAGGTGAGAAGCCGGTCACTGGTTCTTACTGGGGCCTTTATCCCTGGCTGGTACTCAGGTGCCCTTTCTGGGTCAGTGGCAGAAGCTGATGGTGTGAGCGCTCTTCCCCACTATGCACAGATGTGACCACTGTGTCCCTTTCAGCGTGGGGTGCAGGCAGCTGCTGTCTGCCCCTTGGAGCCCGTGCTGTTTTCCAGCTGACTGTCCAGTGTGGTAGTCTCTAGCCATATGTAGCTATTGACACTTAAATTCATTCAGCTTAAAAGTCAAATTCCTCAGGGTTTAAAAAAAATAAAATGTTTTTATTTATTTTCAAGTAGAGAGAGAAGAGAGAGACAGAGAGAATGGGCGCGCCAGGGCCTCCAGCTGCTGTAAAGAAACTCTAGACGCATGCTCCACTTTTGTGCATCTGGCTTTACGTTTATACTGGGGAATCAAATCCAGGTTTGCAGACAAGCGCCTTAACCACTGAGCAATCTCTCCAGCCCCCCTAACAGTCTAATGTTCATGTAGTTCAGGCTGACTTTGAATTTGATCTGTAGCCAAGGATGACCTTGAGCTTCCGGTCTTCCTGCCTTCATTTTCTCAGTGCTGGTATTATAGGCCTGGGACCCCAAACCTAGGCTTAGGATGAGAATCAAGCCCAGGGTTTGCATGCCTGGCAGGCAGGCTCCCAGCTGAGCCACACCCCAGCCCTAACCCTCTCTTAGCCGCTTCCCAGTACCTGCATGTGACTGCTGGCCACCAGCCGTATTGGGCAGCACAGATTCAGAATGCTTCCTTAACTGCAGAAAGTTCTGGGAGTGCTGCCCCCTTGGGCCATCTAGTGACAAGCCTCTGAGGAGCACCTGCTCTGTGCCAGATCCTTAGGCAAAGGCTCCTGGCTCTCTCCCCAAACTGCAGTAATCCTGGCTAGTACAGTGTCACCTGACTCTGGAGACTCCTTAGGAGTCCAGACCAGACTAGGAACCTCCCATGTAAAGTAAAATATTCCTGCCCTGGGCATCCATCATTCCTCCCTGTGACTGGACCACCCTTCCCATTGGGCTCTTAGCAGAACTGCTTACTTCCATCTCAGAGTCTTGCAATGATGACCTGTGACTGTCCTGTGAATTACTAAGGTTGGGGCCACATCATTTGGAGAGGGCAGCGACCCCAAGTATTGAGGGAGAGAGGAGCTATGTGGGCTCTGACCTCTAAGGGCTAGCAGAGCCTGGGCCTCCTACAGCCTCCTCTGCCTAAGGGGTCTGGCCACGATGGGCACCTGTGGGGGGGGGGGTGTCCAGTGACCTTTTTATCAGCTTCTAGGTGACCCGGGAGCTCCAAGAATCTGGATAAACTGGGGAAAGGACTGAGAGACAAATTTGCTAAATGGTTGATGAGTGACAGTGACGTGTGTGTACCAGCACACATTTGGGCGTCTACAAAGTCACAACCATCTTACAGAAAACAGGCTCCATGTGCCTCTCCCTGTACACACACATTCTACAGTGCACACACATATGTACAACTCAGCCATCCAAACATTGCTGGTCTCTTTTTCTACCTAAGTCTCTCCTTTCTTATAATGATATGTAGATACCTAGCTTCTCACCACCTGAGTTCATTTATCTAAATCCCTCATGGCCTCCTTGCTGTAATTAACTCCTGAATGCCTCATCAGGGCATCAGCTTTAACAACCCAGGGCCCCTGGGAGCAGTGCTGGCCTCCTTCCTCTGTCTTAGTCCCGAGCCAGCACAAGGCAAAGCCTGGCATGAGTCAATGCGGAGAAGGGACTTGACCGTTCCTTTTCAGAGCCTTGCAGAGGTCAGCAGATGGACTCCCTGAGCAGCCCAGCCTACCTGTTGACAGAGGAGATCCCAGCCCAGGTCAGGAGCATACTTCCCAGGCCACTGTGGCCTCTTCTCCCAGGAACCAGGAACATGGTCCGTCTCTTCATGTTAGTTCTGCACACTGCCCAGGATAGGCCTGCGGTGCTCCTCCCCGGATCTGAATACTTTTTTGCTCTACCTGTATGTTAGTTACTTTCCCATTCCTGGGACAAACTACCAATCAGAAGCACCTTATGGATGGAAAGAGTTTATTTTGGCTCACAGTTCCAAGGGGAAGTCTGTCATGGTGGGGCAGCATGGCAGGAGCAGGGAGCTGGCGCCACATTTTCACATCAGAGATGAAGTAGAGAAATGAATACTGGCGCTCAGCTAGTTTTCTCCCCCGCCTTTTTTTCTGAGTCTCACTCTATCCCAGGCCAACCTGGAACTTACTCTGTAGTCCTAGGCTCCCAAGGTGTGTGCCAGTACACCCAGCCTAGTCTTCTCCCTTTTATACAGTCTGGGACCTCCAGTCCATGAAACGGTGCTGCTCTTGGTTAGAATGGGTCTTCCCACCTCCATTAATCTAATCTAGAAAATCCCTAACAGCATACCAAGAGATTTGTTTCCATGGTGATTCTAATCCTGTCAAGTGGACAACCAGAGATTAACTATCACACGTCTACTCCTTGTCAGCTTGACACTCAGACATAAGACTTTGTCAGAACCTTTCACCCCTTGTTCCTACAGGCTCACGGCCATCTCATAATGCAAAATGCATTCCGTCCAGGTTGAGTCCTCATAGTCTTTAATTTAACAGCCACAACACTATTTAAAAATGTAAGTTCTACAGTCTCATGAGACTCAAGGCAGCCTCTTTAACTGTGAGCCCTGTAAAATCAAAGCACAAGTTAAATAATGGCCCAGAATGAATATTCTCATTCCCAAAGAGGAATGGGGCCATAGCAAGGAATCAAACCAAAGCAAGACTGAAACTCATCAGGGCAATTTTCAAATCTTGCAGCTCCATGTCTGGTATCTGGGACTTGTGATGGGCAGGGTCTCCGAGCTCTGCTGCCAGAGCAGGAAGGAATCTGGTGTCCATGGAATGCAGCTGTAACGGGCTTTGCTTGCTGACCTATGAAGCAGAAACCTCCTTCAGCATTCTTTCTTCAAGCCTTTTCCTTTTAAAAAACTTCTCGTTCTTGCCATCTTGACCCTTCAGTGGGTTGGTGCTTGCCCTCAGCGCAGCTTTCCTTTCGTCCCATGAGAGGAATAGATTCCCCTTGAACAGTTACAGCCAAAGTGGCTATGATCTCTGAACCTGGGACCTTAAATTTGCTTACATTTCTTTCCATGTCAGACTTCATATTTTTCATATCATTATTCTCTATATTTTCCTCTCTTTCACTGAAGATCTGAATGGGGGCAGCAAAGAGAAACCATGCCACAGGCTCAATACTTTTCTGCCTTGATATTTCTTTTGCTAAACACATTAGTCCATTATTTTAAAATTTAACTTTATTCAGGTTTTAGGACATGGGCAGAATGAATCCAGTTTCCTTTTTTTATGTTTTTTTATCTTAAATATATGTTTATTGTCCATAATGTATTACATTATTCAGTGGGCAAACAATGAGTTGTTATCCCCAATTCCCCAAGCCCCCCCCCATCCCCAATCCCCAATCCCCAATCAGCTGGAGCCTCCTTTTTTTTTGATTTCTTTCTTTCTTTTTTTTATTTTTTTTATTTTTTTGAGGAAGGGTCTCACTCTAGCCCAGGCTGACCTGGAATTTACTATGTAGTCTGAGGGTGGCCTTGAACTCACGGTGATCCTCCTACCTTTGCCTCTCAAATGCTGGGATTAAAGGCATGCGCCACCACGCCCGGCTGAAACCAGTTTCTTTGATCAAATATTAAACGAAGGGTTGCCCAGCTAGTTCAGTCGGTAGAACATAAGACTCTTAAACGAACAGCCTCTAGTCCAGTTTCCAGTGAAGTCATTTTCCCCACTGGAACAGCATGACTCAAGCTTCTACATTCCTCATTTCTCTCAGCTTTCTGGTCTTTCACACTCTCATCAGAATGGCTCATTAAACTCTGTTTATAGTATTGTAAGGCTGTAAGGCTTCTCTAGTCCAAAGTTTTATATCTTTCCATATGCCTCCCACAAATCAGTTCCAAAAGGTCAAGAACCACACAGTCAGGTCTATTGCACCAATGTCCCCACTCCTGGTACCAATTCTTGCTAAGACAAAATACCTGACCAGAAGTAGCTTATGGAAGGATAGGCTTTATATTGGCTTACAGTTTTTAGAGGTTACAGGAGTAGGAAGTTGATATCATATTGTCACACCAGGAAGGGAGTAGAGAGAGATAAATAATGGTACTCAGCTAGCTCTCTCCTTAAAATTTTTTTATTCCTTATCTTTAGGTATTTATTTGTGTGCGTGTGTGTTTGGTGTGTGTGTGTGTGTGTGTGTGTGTGTGTGTGTGTGTATACGTACAAGTGTGTCTTGCTACTGCAAATGAACACCAGATGTTTATGCCACTTTTATATGTAGATTATGTGGGTGGCTTGGGAATTGAACCTGGACCAGCAGGCTTTTTTAAAGTGTCTTTAACTGCTGAGCCATCTTCCAAGCTCAGGTTTTTCCTTTTTTTCCTAAGCCCATGGAATGGTGCTGCTTACAATTAGAGTGGGTCTTCCCACCTCAGATAATCTAAGATAGAAAATCCCTAACAGACATGCTAAGAGATTCATGGTACTCCTAAATCCTGTCACATTGACAACCAGAGAGGCCTACTAGGGACATTCAAGGTCTCTTTTTCTTTTTCTTGGATATGGTGTCATGTATCCCAAGATGGACTCAAACTCACTATAGTAGTTGAAGATGACCTTGAACTTATGATTTTTTTTTTGCCTCTACCTCCACAGGTGCAAGTCTCCATGCCTGATTTATGAGGTGCTGGGGAATGAACCCAGGGCAAACAGCTATCAACTGAGTCACATTCCCAGCCTATCAGGACTTTCTTTCTTTTTGCATGGTTTGTGTAGTTCCTTTCCAACAGGATCGGGGCCTGAACTGTTGTTCACGGACTGCACTCCTGGGACTGAGGAGAAACTGCAGAACAGCACATCTGCCTCTTCTCTTTGTTCCGAGCCCCATCTCAGCACCCCAGCCCTTGCTTGCCTTAAAAGTTTTGCCCATCCTTTCTTTTCTTGGCCAGACTTCCATCCTGGGCTTAACCCCTCCTGTATGTAGCCTTCTCACCAGAGTCCAGGAATGAGAGTTCACCACCTCTCAGGCCAGCACATTCTTTGAACTGTGTGAGTCAGAAAAAATTTTCCCTCTCTGAAAGCAAAAATCTGTTTCCCTGGCAGCCTTTCTCATTATCCTTCTCTCATGGGGCCTCTAAAGCAAATTTCTTTTCTTCCACATAGCAGCTTTCCTCAGACTTGAAGTTGGCTCTTTGATCCCCGTGCTACAAAGCCCTCTCCTTTACCATCTGAGTCCCAGCCCCTCAGACTCTCGGATGCCAGGCTTAGGCTCCTTTACTGTGCTCTCATTCCCTGATCAAAGTCTAGGTGCTCTTCCCTCTCCTAACAGATTAAGGTGCCTTGGCTGAGGACCAGCTTAGTGAGCAGACCAAAGGTCAAGGGCTAAGGGGCATGTTAAAAAAAACCACTTAATGCTCTAAATACATTCAAAACCTAATAGCATCTCAAATGGTAAGACATTTTCTCTTGAGTGTTGGTGTACTGTGCTTCCTCTATTCTGTTCTCCCACAGTTAGGTTTGGGACTTGGGTAGAGGTTAGTAATATTTATGCCCTTTGAATATTATCCTGTATATTTCATCAGGTCACTCTGGAGTAAATCTGTATTAACCAACTGTCCTAGTGATATATAAACATTTATAAATAAGTCCTTCTGATAGATTTTTGCATTTTGCCCCAAGGAAAAAGCCTAAGAGGTCACCAATTTTATAGAGGAGAAGTAAAGTCCAAAAGAATGAAGTGCTTATCCAAGCCTTTGCTCTGTCCCCAAAGCCTTAGATCCTGAGACCACTTTTCTCTGATAGGATATATATATATATATAGTTCTTAATTAATTTTAAGTTTAATGTTACTGTTGTAGTCAGCCACATGCTGCTGGGATGACTCTTCAAACCAGGCACAACTTGGGGGAGGAAAGTATTTATTGAAACTATAGATTGAGGGGAAGTTCCATAACAGTGAGAGTCTGGCCCTCTTTCACAGGTCTGAGCAGAGAGAGAAACCTATCATCTATACCACACACACAGAACAGGGAACAGGCAGGAAGGCCAGCCAAGAAGAGAATTTCTTCCCCTTTATATAGCCTTAGGGTGAGGTCTTGCAACCCTTTCCCAGACTTAATGGCTTCCTGAGTCTCTGGAATTTCCTTCCTGCACTGCCCACACAGGAAAGGATGTTTACTTCCAGCTTCTTTGAGCTTCTTTACATCCTGCCCCCTACTGAGAGGCTGCCTTCCTATAAACATCCTCAGAGACCCACCCAGATAATTAAAAAGATCAAGTTGACAACAAAACCTAACCATCAGTTACTTAACCTCAGGAGGTGTGATCGAGATGTCCCAGTGCTGAACACTCCACTGTCACTTCTTCTCAGCACTGTGGTGACTTTTGAGTGGTCACCGCCTTCTGGAAAGAGAAGCTTCTCTAACCAGAAGTGAGAGTAGCATTAATATATGTTTACATACAGTGCATTTTGGTGGGTATAATATATGCATTTAACCAGACAACAGCAGGTGTTCCTCCCCTAGGGCTTCCCCATAACTTCCCCCGCCATAGGCTTTGACTGGGTCTTCAGGACCAGGCATGTGTTCCCTCCTGTGGAGCAGACTTCCAGTCCAGTTAGAGAGCAGGCCCCTTAACAGACGTGCCACTATCGCCCCAGTTGGCACCACACCTGACTTTTCCCATGGGTTCTGGGATCCCACTCAGACCATCTCAGGCCCACATGCTTGCCTGCTGAGCCGTCTCCCAGCCCCCAACAAGAGTTTTAAAGAAATTTTCAGTTTTGAAGATACATTACAAAGCAGTTGTACAAATAAAAAGATTAATGGGGCCAGGCGTGGTGGTGCACGCCTTTAGTCCCAGAACTTGGGAGGCAGAGGTAGGAGGATGGCCATGAGTTTGAGGCCAACCTGAGACTACAAGAGCCTCTCTTGAAAAACCAAAAACGAGAGAGAGAGGGGGGGGGAAGAGAAAGAGAAAGAGAAAGAGAAAGAGAGAGAGAGATTAATAGAAAAGAAAGTATAAGAATCAGTTCCTGAGGAGCTCCCTCCCTGACCACAGTTCTCTCAGACACCATGAGCTGCGGCCACTTGGGTTCCTTTCCACCTTCAGTTTGTGTCCACCTGCTCGTTTGTGTCCTATGTGACATCCGTGGAGCCTGGGAACTCCTTAGGCAGGCTCTTCCAGAATGTTCCTCTGTTTTATACAAGTCAGCCTCTCCTGGCATAAGCTTTTCCTCACACCTACTAGTCCAACCCCAGGGCTATTATTCTGCAGGTTCCTAGCCACTGTGGAGGTCCTCATCTTTAATTCCAGTGTTTGGGAGGCAGAGGCAGGAGGATTAGGAGTTCAGGGCTATCCTGGATTATATAGTGAGTTTAAGGTCAGCCTGAGCTACATGAACCCCAGTCTCAAAACAACAACAAAATCCACAGGTTCCTGGCCCTGCCAGCCCAGGTGCCAGCCGCCCCACTGGCCACAGTCTGGGTAGTAAGGCCTGAAGTCCCAGGTACTTGCCCTCGGCCAGGTGCCCAATGGCCAGAAACAGGTCTGGCCCTTCACCTACTAATATCGAGGGAACTGAAATTTCCTTTTCTTTGCATGAACGTGTGTATGCCTGTTTGTGTACGTGCATGGATATGTGTGTATGTGTGTACCTATGTGTATGTGTGTGCATGTGGATGTACATGTGCATGTGTGTACATGTATGTGTATGTGTGCACGTGTGTGCGTTTGTACATGTGTGTGGATGTGTGTGTGGATGTGCATGGATGTGTGTGGATGTACGTGTGTGGGTGTGTGTACATATGTATATGTATGCACATGTGTGTGTGTGCATGGATGTGTCAGGGTCTCTTGCCCCTGCAAACAACTGTCAGATGCATGCACCACTTTTTGCATCTGGCTTTACATGGATGCCTGGAGTGTGCACCTGGGCCTACAAGTTCTACAAGGAAGCACCTTCCACCACTGAGCCGTTTCCCCAACCCCATGATGATTGTTTTTGGATGGTGAAATAATGCTCGTTTAGAATTAGCCATTGGATTCAGCTCAGATCCTTTTTTTGTTGGCAACACCCAAAGTGTCCTGATCAGTGCCATTGGAGCATGCCCTCAGCTCTCTGCCAGGCCCGAGCAGTGCTGACTTGGCCACACCAGGATCACAGAGCTTCTGCACAGCCTGTTTGGCCTTGAATCTGCAGTGAGTGGGGATCGTACGCTGTCTTCTCTCTGTGCTTGGGCGAAGAGGAAGTCTCTTCTGTGCTTTCCAGGCGATCTTAGAGAAAAGGACCACTGTGGTCATCTTGATGCCTCCTGATCGACTCCCTCCATTCAGAGAATGGGCACTTGGGTGACTTCACGTTCCCCACAGAAGCTGTCATACTACAGCACAGACCCTCTTGAACATCCAGCTTTTCACTGCTTTTTCAGTATTTCCTTTGGATAAATTCCCAGAAGAGCCATCAGTGGGTCAAAGGCAAGGAACATTTTTATGATTCCCAAAACATCCAGTATTGTATAACTGCTGTTCTTTGGGGGGAAAAAGACTGCCTCTATTCTGGGGAGTCCAGACCAAATCCCAGGCTGCTTTGGGATCCTGAGAAATCCCAGGCTGCTCTGGGTGACCCCCCCTCCAGCTCCCTTGGAGGACCCAATGGACAAGGGTCCTGCATCCTAGTCTCTTATTTTCCCAAGAGCAAAAGTGATGGAGCGAGTTTGCTTTTGTTTTTTTTCCTAGACTGACCTGGAATTCACTATGTAGTCTAAGGGGGGCTTTGAACTCACAGCCATCCTCCTGTCTCTGCCTCCTGAGTGCTGGGATTAAAGGAGTGCACCACCATGACTAGCTTTCTTTGCCTTTTTGAGACACTAAGCCTAACCTAGGCTGGCCTTGAACCCACAGCCCTTCTGCCCCTACCTCCCAAGTACGGAGAATGCAGATGTGTGCCACCGTGTCTGCCATGCTTTGGATCTTTACCGTGAGACCCAAGAATGGTTATCAGGAGTTCTCTGTATGGTCCACCACACACTCTTACTAGGGGCCTAGATCCAAGAAAGACTTCAGGATCCGAAATGTAAAGTCGAGCAAGATCGGCGTCAGGAGAAAGTTGCCAACGAGGTGTGTGGAAATGGAAAGGGAGGACCAGACACCCCTGGCTACGTGTCATGGAGGTGGCGTTGAGAGGAAGAGCTGTGTTCCAGGTCAGGAGCTGGGAGGGAGCGCTGTGAAGACTTGACGTGTCTCCACCTCAGGAGCCATGTGAGGTGGGCCCAGGCATCATGGTGAGGAGGGCCAAGATGCCTGGAGCAGTGCAGCAGGTTGGCATCAGGGGATGTTCAGACATCTTGTGGAAAGTGATAGAAGAGAAGAGAATGCTTGGATTGGTCTCAAGAATCCCGGAGCTGGGGCGGAAGTGCCTGGCACGAGGGAAGCCCGGCTAGCCTTCCTTCCATCAGTGTCGCTAACAGCTGAGAGGAGGGATTTCAAAGGAAAAAGACCTATCAGCTCCCGGCGTCTGGGGCTTTGCATGGTCACTTGGCTCCACTGTTACTGGGCCGTAATGAGGTCGAGTCAAGGAGAACAGAAGGGGCCAAGACAGGCTGTGCCCTTGGAAGAAATGTTCCCACTGGCCAAGGTCCATGCCCCAGGCCACTCCTATGATGAAGCTAGAGCCATTCCAATCCAGCTGGGAACCTTTCGAGGGACACGTATTATATCCAAGTGACACATCCCCAGTCACTTGTCCACTGGCCCGTTTCCTGTCTCTGACTTTCTACCAGATGGCCTTTCCTGCTCCCCAGGCCCAGCCACCTGCCTCCCTTGTTTCTCATCCGCCACATCCCGCTCGTCCGTCTCCAGCCCATTCGTCCTATAAAACCTGCTTTTTAGCAGAGTGGCAGCTGGGCCATTTGCCTACTAAACCTTTTGAAGCCATGAGATTTCCCAAGTCAAGTAACTTGACGCCTTCATTTATAGCCTCAACCTCTTTTCTTGCTACTTTTAAGATAGATATGTATTGGCTTTCTGCCTTCAGAGCTTATTTATTGTTCTTGAGCATCGTTATGGAAATGCATAATGCAAAAAGTGGAAATTCCTCAGCATCCCAGCCAGAGATGCTGATGGCCTGACACTGCGGGTCTTCTCGGAGCTTGTGCTCTGCCCTCCAGGGCTGCCCGCTTCCTGTGCTTCTGTTAGCTGAGGCCCTGATAGGAAGAGGGCAGTCGGACTGTGGTCAGGGATCTAGAGCTCCACACTGTGTTAGATTGGATCCTCAGGGTCCCTGGGGAGCCCACAGGGGCTTTCCTAGCTGGACGGGGCTCCAAGGGAGTCGGAGAGGGTAAGAAGGGTCTGACCAAGTGGGTCCCGATTGTTGGGATAACATCATACAGGCAGGAAGACCTGCGTTCCAGGTCTCTCGTGCTCACACGCTGGTCAGGCTGCCTGCACTCCTGACACTCACAGGCCTTCCTCACTTGGTACTCTGTGTGCATGTGGTGGGGCCAGGGCGCTGGGAGGGCCGGGACTTGAGTAGACGGCAGGGTCCTTCTTTGTCTCCTTTATCCTGTCTGCACTAGGGAGCCCTGAGCCCTGGCGGGGGGAGCAGGAGGGTTTTCTGTTGACTCTGGGACACCCCCATGGAGTTCTTCACCTATAAACCTGTGGCCACCCTGTAAGCCCAGGGAGGATCCGGTAACATCTGCTGACTTGACCCCCTCAACCATATTTTGTGAGAGACATAAGAACTGTTAGGGTATATTGAACACTTCCCGAGTGCCAGGCACCGTTTTAAGTGCTTTACTCCCATTTTATCACCTAAGAAACAAGCCTCAAGGGAGTTGGGTGACTTGCCTGATACCACACAGGAGTGTGGCACCGTGCTTTTAGCCTTGCCTTCTCCTAACCCTGTGAGCTTCGTGTGTATCAGGGCAATGCACACCCACCTCTGCGCCATGTGGGCTGGATGCTGGGGTGGCTAGCCCAGACACCCCCAGTTCCGGCGCTCACTGCTGCCTCCGGCATGCATCTTCCACTGGTTGGTCTTTCTGCCCTTGGAACTCCCAACAGCTCTGTCCTTAAGTTGCTTAGTGACTGGCACCGCCCTGGCTCTGGTTTTGCTTGAAAGCCCCACCCCCACCCCCGTTTATCCTTTCCCAAGCCCGGAGCCTTCTTTCTCTGTGGTGCTGGCTCCAGTTAGCTTCTGGAACGGGTCCTCAGGTCCCAGCCATCCTTTGACATTAGATCTCTTCTTCAGACCTGCTCTGACTCCATCCCATTGGCATAGGATTTGGGGTGCTAAACACTAGGGTCCCTGACGCTCACTTGCTCTGCTGGGCTACAGGTTCCTGGGAAACTTCACTGCTACTTCCTGGGCTCGGGTGGAGCAGGGCGCTCGGGGTCATTGGGCTCCTGATGCCTGACTGGGAGAGACTGTGTGGAGGTGGACAGCAGTAAAACTACACGGCACTTGAGGGCAGAGCCAGGCACCAGGCGCGGGCTCTTGGTTTTCTGGCCATCCTAGAACCAGGTGACTCGTGTGACTTGGACGAGAGCCTTGAGCCTCTGTTGTCCAGCAGTTGGCCTGCTGGCAGTACTCTGGCATGGTCAGCGAGATTCTCTGTCTCAGGGCAGCTCCCTGCCTCCCTGCTGTCTGCCTGCAAATTCTCTGCAGCCGGCCCTCATTTCTCCCAGGCTGGCCTGGCCTGCTTTATTGCCTAGTCACGTCCTCGACATTCGTTCTTTGACCTCATGCAATTTCTGCCAAGAGGTTCTGCCACCTTGTCCTTCACCAACGCCCACCCTCGGGGACAGCAGGGCAGCACCCTGCACTGTCAGAAGCTCATTCCGCCAACTCTTTCCCATCTCCTCTCTTTCCCTTCCAGCCAACCTGATCCGTGGTTGCCATGCCCCAGCACTGTGACGCCCATACCTCTCCTGAGCTCCCTCATGGAGGCCTCAAGGAGCGCCTCAGCTTAACCACAGTCCTGCTTTCCCTCATCTTTCTCTTTCGGGGCTCTGGATGGTAGGGACTGGCACCATCCATCGTGTGCCCAGGCCACAAGATACCCAAGACTTTTTCTGAAAAGAGCCAGGTAGTAAATAGTTTCAGCATTGAGGCCATGGGGTCTCCATCACAACTACTTGTTGGAGTGTGAAAACAGACCATATGTGAACAAATGAGCATAGCCAATAAAACTTCACTTACAGAAACAGACGTCAGCCCATTGGCTGACCCTCGGTCTGCACCTAGCTCCTGAGGCATATTTCTGTTTAGACTCCCTCTGAAATGCTTTCAGGTCGCGGAAGCTGGGGAATTTGTGTATGTGTGACACGTGCATGTAGTTTCTTCTCTCAGGAAGAGCCTCAACCCTCCGGCTTGATAATTTGCCCGTTCTCATTTCTAGGAAGACTCCTTGGGCCCCACCCACTCTTGATCTGGTGGCTTTTGGCCCCTTCGTCCTTCTTCACCCAGCCCTCTGCTCCATTCTCAGCATGGTGAGGCTGGAGTGGCACACTGCACGGCACGGGGCATGATGCCCATGGCTCAGGTTTGGTATCAGTGGTGTGCGGTAGGACTTTGATCAGGATGAATCCAGTTTGGCAGAGTGGCAGACACAGGCCTGATGACACTTCTTCCAGGAAGAGGCCCCTGCTGCCATGGATCCTAGCATTTCTCACTCCATTCTGCTCGGCTGAGCCTCGTCTGGGCTAGAAGCCACTCGTCCTGGCCCCTTCTCTTGCCATATCATATGCGTGTGCGTGGCCTTTGTGAAGTAGTTCCCGGCTGACCTCTCTGTTCGCTTGCCAACCTTGTTCTTCTACTCACAGGAGAACCTTATGCTCTCCATCCTGCCCAAGCATGTGGCCGACGAGATGTTGAAGGACATGAAGAAAGACGAGAGCCAGAAGGACCAGCAGCAGTTCAACACCATGTACATGTATCGGCATGAGAACGTCAGGTGTGCCGCCGGCAGCAGGACAGGCTGGGTTTTCTCAGGAGCTCCCCAGACTTCTGAGCGCTGGCAGAACAGAAATGGCTTTAAGTGACTCGTTATGTGATTCAGAGTGAGGAAGGGGTTCCTGACGAGCTCTGAGGCTAGAAGCACGGGAGCCTTATTCTAGAAAGAGGCAAGGGTGGGAGCCCTGACAGTGCTGAGCCCCCAGGGCCTCCCAGCACCGAGGTTGGACAGGAACTCCCCGTTGGCAGGAGCCTCACCATCTCCTTCCTTCCTTCCTTCCTTCCTCCCTCCCTCCCTCCCTTCCTTCCTTCCGCAGCATCCTCTTTGCAGACATCGTGGGCTTCACCCAGCTGTCCTCCGCCTGCAGTGCACAGGAGCTCGTGAAGCTGCTCAACGAGCTCTTCGCCCGCTTCGACAAGCTGGCCGCTGTAAGTACCAGCGCCGCTCTGTCACCGCGGCCTGGGCCTCAGGCTGCTGGGCCGTCCCTGACCTGGCCCTCCCGCCTGCTCTGCCCTTCCAGAAATACCACCAGCTGCGCATCAAGATCCTGGGCGACTGCTACTACTGCATCTGCGGCCTGCCTGACTACCGGGAGGACCACGCCGTCTGCTCCATTCTCATGGGGCTCGCGATGGTCGAGGCCATATCGTAAGTGGGAGGAGGGCTGTGGAATGAGCCTCAGACCCTGGCCTGGGAACTCAAGCTAGGGCTTCCTTCCTTACAGCTGACTCCACGGGCTCTGGTCATGGTATTTTTTCTTCTACTGAGGTTGGAGTTGTGAAATTCATCACTCTACCTCACATTTTCTGGAGAACCCTCTCTGGTGGGGTTCCCCCATCTCTTTCCTAACTGCCTTCTCATCATGACCCCCAAGTAGCCCTGTTTCAGGGACTGTCTTCTGTCATCAAAATGAAGTGACTTCTGAGGTCACATACTGTATGTAGGGTGGCAGGTGGAACTGGATTTCGGCCTCTGCTCCAGCCTAGGCCGCTTCTCCCAGTGAGCTTCGGGGTGGCAAGTGCCTGCTCCTTACTGTCGCTGCTCCATGTGGGCCTGGAGAGCCCTGGACAGACGATTCCTTGGGTGGCCAGAGAGCTTCAGGAGTCCTCTCCCCTCAGGAGCAGCCCTGGATGTCTGCCACTTTCCACCCCAACTCTGGGCAGCTTTGCATCTTATCGTCTCTCTAACTTTGCCCGCCTAATAAGAAAGTCATCTTTACCCAGGGCAGGAGTTCAGGATGGAAACCCTCAGCCTCCATGCATCCCAGAAGGCAGGTTTCGGAACTTTGTATTTATCCCTTCCTGGAGTTCTCAGCAGAGGAGTTGACTCAGGGTTCATGTTCATCTCTGTGTCTGCAGCCTGCGGAACAGGCTGTGCCCATACTAGAGGCTCAGTGGAACCTTGGCTCCACGCATGAATAAATGGATAAATGGAGCTCCTTCAGGGACAGTCACTGTGGCCCCTGTACCCCAACCCCCAATTCTACTGGCCTCTGATCACTGACTGAGCTCTGGCTTGCCTTAAGCACAGCTCAGACACAGGCCTGGAAGGGAGGAAAGCTTGTGGAGACTTCCTCTTATGGGGAGAAGGGCTGCTGGCCACCTCATGAAGGCTGTGCCCAGAACCACCTCTCTGCCTGGCAGGTATGTGCGGGAGAAGACCAAGACTGGGGTGGACATGCGTGTCGGGGTGCACACGGGCACCGTGCTAGGTGGTGTCCTTGGCCAGAAGCGCTGGCAGTATGATGTGTGGTCCACTGACGTCACTGTGGCTAATAAGATGGAAGCTGGTGGCATCCCAGGGTGAGTGTTCCTTCCAAGGGGCAGGTTTAAGGACCAGGGCTGGGGCCATCTCATTTCCCAAATCTGAGACCTTGATGGGGGACTAGGGGCCCTAAGGACCCTTCATTTTCAGGAGTAGTGTTTCGCCCCTCCTGCCACTGCCTCTGGCTGTGGCCATTGGGAGCCTCCCTGGGAGGCCTATCTGACAGGCTGCCCTGCCGGCTGCTGGAGTTTCAGCAGGGGTATCAACGCGTGATGATCAAGTCAGTCTTGACATTGGCGTTCAGAGCTGACTTTGAAGACAGTCGGTATCTCATTTGCTATTTGAACAGCCCAGGAGGAGGGAAATTGTATTCCTAATCTAAGATCCACCACCACAGGAGTGGGCAGTGCTGCCCAGTCAGCAGCAGGCCGGCCTCCCTTGGCTCCTGTCCTATGTCCTCAGGAGTCACCAGCTCCAGCCTCAGCCAGAGCATGGGGTCTGCGCCCGGGCTGTCCTGGGACATGCGCTCAGGGCCTCTCACTGCAATCCAGGCGTGTGCACATCTCCCAGAGCACCATGGACTGTCTGAAAGGGGAGTTTGATGTGGAACCTGGTGACGGGGGCAGCCGCTGCGATTACCTGGATGAGAAGGGCATCGAAACCTATCTCATCATCGCCTCCAAGCCAGAGGTGAAGAAAACAGCCCAGAATGGCCTCAACGGCTCGGTGAGTCCTCATTTATCCCAGAGTAGAGAGGTGGGAAGGAAGGGATTCACAGAAGAGTGGTTAGCTGGGCATGTGTGGGTTTTTTTTTTTTTGGTTTTTTGAGGTAGGGTCTCGCTCTAGTCCAGGCTGACCTGGAATTCACTCTGTAGTCTCAGGGTGGCCTTGAACTCACAGAGCTCCTCCTACCTCTGCCTCCTGAGTGCTGGGATTAAAGGAGTGCGCCACCATGCCCGGCAAGGGCATGTGTGCTTTGACATCCCAGCACACGGACTTCTGAGGCAGGAGGATTAAGAATTGAAGGCTAAGCCAGGCATAGTGGCACACACTTTAATCCCAGCCCTTAAGAGGCAGAGCTAAGAGGATTGCTGTGAGTTCAAGGCCAGTCTGGAACTACAGAGTGAGTTCCAGGTCAACTGGGCTACAGTGAGACCCTGCCTCTGAAAAAACAAAAACAAACAAACAAACAAAAATTGAAGGGCAGCTTAAGCTATATAGCACAACTCTGGCTCAAAAATAAAAATAACCTAAAATGCATTTATAGAAGGGTTGGCTGACGGCTAGTCATAAAAGGCAGAAGGCAGATTGGTGTAAAAAAGTGAATCTGAGTCTGTCCCAAGTGCAGTGGTGGAGTCTTTTCAGAGGGAAAAATTCATAGAAGACAGTGTAATCTGTGGCAGTTTAGAAAGAAGATCTCAAGATGGCATCCAGAGGGGAGGCCTCGGGCAGTGTGACTTAGCTAAGCCACAGGAGTCATGTGGCTCCAGCGGCGAGGTGCAGAGGTGGGTGAGGCTGGCCATCGAGGAGGAGGAAGGGAGCCAAGGCCAGGGAAGGTCTCGAGTGGAAATCAACATCAGAGCCATCAGATGGGTCTGGTCCCTGGGTGGTCCCGTGCTGGCTTCCTTGGGTACAGCCTGCTCCCGTGCCTTTGTTTCCTGAAACTCTCCCTTTTGATGTATTCCTTCAGGTGTGAGCTGAAGTGCCATCTTCATGGTGACATCTTCCCCTGTTCATGACCCAACCCCCCCACTTCCCTGTCTTTAGTGGACTGTCTTCTTTAGCGGCTTGCTGCTGTCTGCCCTGCCTTATGAGGACGCGAGCTCCAGGAAGTCAGGCATTTTGTCTGTACTCACAGTATTAATTGCACAAATCAACTATTCCCATGTTACGGTTTTAACCCCCTCCATCAAGGAAAAATACTAACTGAAAATTTATGGAGGTTAGTCACACTGAGGTACATGACAACTTCCACCCCCCTCCAAAAAAAAAAAAAAAAACCAGACCTCAGGGAGTCACTGTCATTGAGTTAGTTTAAGAAATAGAAGTTGGAGCAATCGAGTCTTCACTTTATTTGGAAAACTGTTGATAGTAGAAATTGATACTAGAAAATGACATTTTAAAAATGGCTGTTGTACAGGATGAACTAGGTCAGCCAGGCCTCTATAAACTCCGTGCAAAATTCCAGCACAACGTAGACCAACCACAATGTGGGGGTCAGTGGACGTGAGGGCCTGATGGCTGCTCCATTCTCTGCAGGCCCTGCCCAATGGAGCACCAGCTTCCTCCAAGCCCAGCTCTCCTGCCCTGATTGAGACCAAGGAGCCCAATGGGAGTGCCCAGGCCAGCGGCTCCACATCAGAGGAGCCAGAGGAGCAGGAAGCCCAGGTGGGTGTGGGGCCGGGGCAGGGAGTGGGCAGCAATAGCTCGTCACACTGGGGTCTGTGCTGGCACGAGGAGGCTTAGCCACTAGCTTGGGGATGCCATGGTGCGGGTGGCCACATTTAGATAGTGCTAGTGTCTCCGAATCAGTTACAGAAGGTGGGTACGGTTTAAAGAAGCACTCACTGAAGTCCCCGACTACCTCGAATGACCCAGTCTTGTAGGTTTGGGGTCCGTAAGGACATCCATGGAACATTCTGCAGCATCTAAGCCTGTCTGGGACTAAGACTTCGGAGCTGGATGAGCTGGATGCTCCTCTTCCCCTCCTGCTGGTCACTCCCACAGAAACCAGAACTGGCCTGCCACCGTGGAGGCTTACTACTAAGGAGCACATTAAGGAACATACTCACCGACAGACCTCTCTAGAAGCTGGTGACGATTCTGTTAGTCTTCCTGTGCTGGCAGATAGGAGTTGTCCCCAAAGCCTTTAGACACCAAGGAAGGCACACATGGCCCAATGTAAGCTGGCTTTTCCTTGAGTGCCCACCGTTCGATTGCTTATCACGATTTTTCTCACGAGAAGTGGACACGCACACTTCTGGACATCCAGGGATGGCTTCCTGTCCCAACATTAGCCAGGATCACTCACTCAGCTCTAGAATACGCTCCATGGACAGAGGCTCTTGGTGTCAGAACAGTTAGCGTGTGTGTGCGTGTGTGTGCGTGTGTGGGGTGCACTTGCCTGTGTTGGGTTGCATTCACGTAATGCCAGAGTGAAAGGCTGGGTGTTGGGTCCCATCGTTCTGCCCATTCTTACTTGAGCTTGTGGTTGTTTGAAAGTTCCAGTGATTCTCAGGTCTCCGCTCCCCTACGGGACTGGAGTTAGGGACACCCAAGACCACCCTCAGTTGTTTATATGGATCCCGGGATGGAGTTTGAGAAGTGTCTAGGGCCTCCTCATGCCCTCATGCTTGCACAGGAAGTGATCCTAGTTGCTCAGCTGTCTGTCTACCCCGTCGAAAAATGGGTCTGGGAAGCATGGCTGGTCTGAGGTCAAGTCCAGCTAGCAGCATGCTAGCTTCTGACGAGGGGTGTGTTTCTGGCTTTGAGATCCACTGCTGCAGCTCAGGGTGGCAGTGGCTGCGTGGTCCCAGCTCTACTCCTCTGTGTTGTGGAGACGGGCACAGGGGTGCTGGGAGCACAGCGGCCTTCCCTTCTTCCTCCCTCTCTGTCCTCTTGCAGGCCGACAAGCCCTCGTTCCCCAACCCCCGCCGCAGGCTGCGCCTCCAGGACCTGGCCGACCGCGTGCTGGACGCCTCGGAGGACGAGCACGAGCTCAACCAGCTGCTCAACGAGGCCCTGCTCGAGAGGGAGTCTGCGCAGGTGTAAGTGCCCAGCTCCCGTGCTCTCCATCCCACTCGCCAGCAAGGCGAGGGTGCCAGGCATGCCACGGGCTTGCTTCCCGGCAGGGTGAAGAAGAGAAACACCTTCCTCCTAACCATGCGGTTCATGGACCCCGAGATGGAGACTCGCTACTCGGTGGAGAAGGAGAAGCAGAGTGGCGCTGCCTTCAGCTGCTCGTGCGTGGTCCTGTTCTGCACCGCCATGGTTGAGATCCTCATCGACCCTTGGTGAGGAGACAGGCCAGGAGAGGGAGAAGGGTGAGGGCTCCCTGGGCCACAGTGGTGGTGTGCTCCAGGCTTCTGTCACCCCGGCCACCCGGTTCTGAAGCAGCGCTGGACTTGCTGGATACTAGGGGAATGACAGCCTCCAGACGATGGAAAAGTAGCCGGCTGGTCCTGGGGAGTGGCTCTAGGGACACTCCCTCAACCCGAGTCACCAAGGCCAAGCTAGTAAAGCTAGGTTTTAGCCTCAGGATACAGACTGATGCCAAGAGCAGGTGTTCATCTGGGAAAGCCTTTCGGGAAGGATGGCTGTCGTTCTCCTGTCCTCGGGGGAGTTCCCTGCTTTGCAGTCATCCACCCGAGAGCAGGGTGTGCGGAGCTCTGCTTACATTAGTGTTGTGGGCCATAGCATCTTGGGGTCTAGCTGCAGGACCGTGACAGGTCCCTGAAGGTGACTGGAGCACTCGTTTGCTCATCGATCAGTTGATGGTGGTACCTGGTCTGACCCTCAAGGTTGTTGTGAGATCGATGACATTCATTCTACCAATACTCTTGCGGTGCTGTACCTGAGGATGTAGCAGTGAACAAAATAAGCAAAAATCCCTGCTTTCAGGATCCTTCTATCCTCATGGGGAAGACAGGCATGAACATTTAAATAACTAAAGTATGTGTGCAGGTGGTGGGGAGTGAGGGAGGATGCAATGCAGGTGGGGAGTTTTGTTCGCATGTTTTTGTAGGATGATCAAAGCAGGCCTTCCTCACAAGCTGAGCCTGGGGGAGAGTGCGCCTTATGCCATCTGGGGATGCCTGTCTCAGGCAGAAGTGCGGAGGCAACAGTAGACCAAGACTCTCAAGGCACAGTGAGGGGTCAGTGGTCTTCGAATGATGTGCTGCTACAAGAGGGGCGAGAGTTGGGTAGCCAGTGGGGACCTTAGAGTCCTGAAAGGGTGCGGCTCCTGCTCTTAAAACCAGAGGCCTCTGCAAGAATCAAGTTGAGGAAGGACCTGGTAGGCACACACTTGAGAAGGATCCCCCTGTCTGAGCTGAGAATAGAGTTTAGGACCAGGTAAGACAACCTAGGAAGCATTGGGTCAGGCTGAAGTTACAGAAGACGATTTTATGGAAGGATGGCTGTATCTTGGAGACAGAGCTGGCAGGATTCTTTGATGGAGTTGCATTAACCAACAGAGAACAGGAACAGGAAGAGAGCGCTGGGGTGGCAAAGATTGGGAGTCTGACAGGCCAAAGCGGCACAGCTGAGTATGATGTGGGGTTTGGGACTTGCTGAGGTTGACAGTGAAAACTCGAGTCACCGCACACATGCCGGAGACTGGCTGAGAACGCTAAAGGACAGCGTGGGTGGGAGGAGAAAGGCGTCACAGCCTGAGCCCTGGCTCTGTAGACGTGCAGATGGGGCGACGAAGAACCAGAGGGACCTGAAAACCAGTGAGGAGGTGTTCTAAGCAGGGCAGGAGGTGACCTTGAATCAGACACTGGACTAGCAACACAGAAGTTTTGGGGGGTTGGGCAAGAGTTCTTTGTGGAGGAAAGGAACGAAGCATGAGAATTTGGGAAAGAACCCTTTCCTGCAGTGAGTGGATGAAATGCCGTGGAAGGAACTTGTCTACCACAGCTCTGTGCAGTCAAAGATGATGCAGCAGCCTCCACGCGACTTCATCTCTCGCCTATGCTGCTGTGAGCTGTCTTCACAGCCGGTGGCAAAGACGCTCGTTCCCGTGGGGTTTCTTGTGCACACGTGTGCGGGTGTGCGCCCTGTGGAGGCCAGAGGTTGCTGTCAGTGTCTCCCCACCTTAGTCTTTGATGAACCTAGAGTCTATGGATTCGGTTCGACTAGCTAGTCAGTGAGCCAGGGATGCTCCTGTCTCTCCCTCCCCAACACTGGGACTACATGTATGTGCTTCATCTGGGTGCTGGAGATCCAAACTCAGGTCCATGACATGCATGACATCACTTTACCCACGTAGCTATTCCAGTGTCTCTTCCCAAGCTTTCCTTGGACTATTTCCAGGGCCCCTGGGACTCTCCGCACCTCTGGGAGCCATTCCAGCGGAAAGCAGTCACAGGTGGTGGGAGATGGTACATTCCCTGTGCACCCTGTTAGCACTCCTGTCCTGTAACAATTTCCTGGTGCCACATGGAGGGTCCGTTACAGGCCTGTGCCATGCTCCCCACTCTCTTCCTTACTCTCGCTGTTTTCTGGGATCCCTTCCCAGTCACCTTCTCTCTGCCGTAGGCTGATGACAAACTACGTGACCTTTGTAGTTGGAGAGGTTCTGCTCCTGATCCTGACCATCTGCTCCCTGGCTGCCATCTTTCCCCGGGTAAGACGTGCTCAGAAGCTCTTTGTGAAAGATGATGAAGCTTAGGCTTTCTGTCAAAACCTGCCAGACTTCCGTGAGGATCGCTCAGGCATCCAGTCAGCCTGTGGCAGCTGAGCACCCTGTGGGATGTGGTAGGCCACAGCACTGCAGCACCCGGGAATACAGCAGTTTGCACAAGGGGAACCTGGGTAGGAAGGTTGGCGAGGCCCAACTTCAAGGGTGTTTGGCTTCATTTGTGAAGGACATTGAAGACCAAGCTCAAGGGAGTTAAGATTTTTGTCACAGGCACTGGGTGCCAGGAGGTTTTCAGTCAGAATTACCAAGTTCTTAGGCAAATTCATTCTACGGGTGGTTCTTCGGATAGCTTGGATGGTTAGGTGCGCTGATCTAGGAGACGGAGGGAGGTGGCTAGGCAGAAGGCTAGCTCTGAATGTGCTTGCCTCTGTGAGACATGAAGTAGGCACTGCCAGCTGGTGCCACACATGCCTTCTGGAAGGTCAGCATGTCTGCTCGGCCAGGAGCTGTGACCAGGAGGCCTGCACCAGCACCCCAAGGTCCCACACTCTTGTGATCTCTCCTGAGCGTGGTTCCACTCGGTCAGTTTCAGGTGACCCACAGGCAAAGCCCTGGCGGGCACTAGAGCATGGGAGCAGTCAGGGTCACCAGCAGGGCTGTTTGCAGGCCAGAGGCTCTCCGAGGCTCATGGCCTTGAAACCCAAATCTTTCTAGGCTTTTCCCAAGAAGCTTGTGGCTTTCTCCACTTGGATCGATCATACTCGCTGGGCCAGGAATACCTGGGCCATGCTGGCCATTTTCATTCTGGTCATGGCCAACGTCGTGGACATGGTGAGCTCTCCCTTCCTTGCTAAGGAACATCTTAACCCCAGGGGAGAAGAGAGGCATGCCTGTCCATCCCTCTGGCAACAGACATAGGTCCAGGGGAGTTTAGAGGGATTCTTCCTATGGGTGTCCAGGGAAGCCTCCCAGGCTGACTGGGTCTTGATTTTTACTTTTTGAGATAGGGGGAAGGCTGACCAGGGTGGCCTCAAGCTCATGGTAATTCTCCTACCTCTGCCTCCTGAGTAACGGGATTAACAGTGTGCGCCACCACGCCTGGCCCTGACTTGGTTTTTTCCGGCTCCCCCTTTTCCCAGAGTCCAATGTACCCCCTCCTGGACTAGTGACTGGTATCAGTGTCTGTGCTTTCATCTGAAGAAACTGAGGCTCAGGAAACTTTGTTCCCTTAGCCAGATGGGCAGTAACAACATCAAGAAAGAATTGAAGCAGTTCTCAATTCCAGGCCTGAGTTGTTTTCCTCCATCTCTCACTGCTCAAGGGGCACAATACTTCTGGGTGTTTGTGGACCGTGTTCCTTACAGTGTAGCTTCTGAAGGGATCCACAGGAGCCAGGGACGTGAACCTAGTCCTCCAAGGAAGGCTCGTTTACCTTCCCAGAGGTGGCTGAAGAGGAACACAGCTTCAGAGCCCAGATGGCTTGGGGGAGACAAGATCACCTTCTGTTCTTCTAAGTTCACAGAGAAGCCAGGGTCCCATGAGAGGGCAGCTGGATGCTCTCCTGTCAGTATTCTTGTTAGTTGTTGGGGATTTCTCCATTTGGGTAGTACTATGCACTCTTCTCCCCTTTTCTCAAGCGTGTTGTTGGGCCGTGTCAACAATTTAAACAGTGCAGTCAGCCTGGAGACGTACTCTGGCAGTGGAAGTGACGAGCTCTTGGGCCTCCCTCACGGCTGCAGGAGGAGGTCCCCGCTCCCTTCTTCAGAATGCAGCCGAGGCTGCTAGGCACCTAGGTTTGGAGACCACTGTTTAATAGGGTCACCTGTGGAGGGGTGAAAGTCTAGGGGTAACACGTGGATGGATCCTGCATGTGCCAACACTACCTTGCCCAAAGCCCAGTGAGCTGCAGGCACACAGAAAGGTTTGGTTTATGGACAGACTGACTGCTGCCACAGTGGGGCGGAGGGGAGGCCGGCTGGCTCCACGCTGTGACTGCAGAGCGGGGTGCTGTGAGGAGCTTGTTGTACCAGGAGCCCAGAGATCTAGCTCCCAGGTCTTGTTTCTTACCACTTGCTAGCTGTCACTTTGGGCAAGTTCACGATAGGGGCAGAACTAAATATACTTAATGAGGAGCTGGGGAAAAGGCATACATACACCTTTAGTCATACGCCTTTAGTCCCAGCACTGTGGAGCTGGAGGTAGGAGGATCGTCTCGAGTTCGAGGCCACTCTGAGACTACATAGTGAATTCCAGGTCAGCCTGGGCTAGAGCAAGACCCTACCTTGAAAAACCTAAATAAATAAATAAAAGCACTTGTCATGGAAGCCTGATGTGCAGAGTTTAGATCCCCAGGATCTACATAAAACCAGATGCAAGTGGTGCCTGTGGTAACGGGTGGCAGAGTCGGCACTCACAGTACAATGGAAACAAGAGTGACCCTGCCTCAAGGGGAGGGCAAGGATACCCCTCTGAACTGCGGTATGTGTGCCCACACACACCAGCCGGACCACACACAGTGAGCTTCAGAAGCTCCTGTCTTTCTTGGTGTTATGTCATCACTGTCTCTGATACCGGCTGCTGTTCCTTTCCACCCTTGCTCCCTCCCTAACCCCCCCCTCCCCGGCCTCCAGCTTAGCTGTCTCCAGTACTACATGGGGCCCTACAACGGGACAGCCGGGACGGAGCTGGAAGGCGGCTGCTTGGAGAACCCCAAGTATTACAACTACGTGGCTGTGCTGTCCCTCATCGCCACCATCATGCTGGTCCAGGTCAGCCACATGGTGAAGCTGACACTCATGCTGCTCGTCACAGGCGCAGTGGCTGCCATCAACCTCTATGCCTGGTGCCCCGTCTTTGACGAATATGACCACAAGCGCTTTCAGGAACAAGAGTAAGCTGAAGCCTGACTAGGGATCCACCCATGGGCCCTCTCCCACCCCATCCCTATTTCAAGGTCACGCATGAGCCTGCAGTGAGGTGGCTTCTTGCCTCAGGCTCATCAAAGGAATAAACGGAAACAGGGCTTGTGGCACCCCACAGCTGTCACTGGTTGGGAGAGGTCCTTTCTATTTCAATGAGTGAAGATTTGGGACAGTTCAGTGTTTGGCTGAGGCATGGGCCTCTGGCACCCAGATGTGGCCTGAGTGTGCTGTCATCTATCCCACAGCTTTCCCATGGTGGCCTTAGAGAAAATGCAGGTGTTTTCCACCCCTGGGCTCAATGGCACTGTCAGGTAAGGACCACTATGACAACACTCCACGGCCTCTCCTTTCCAAACACCATGCTCTCAGGCACAGTTAGAGAGCCAGCGTGGACCTGAGCATTGGGGTCCCTCCTGCACTGAAGACAGTGAGCGAAGCTTAGCAAGCAGAGCTGTGGGGTGGGCAGGGAGGGATAGACCGAGGCGGCTTGGTGCAGCCAAGGGATGACAGGATGGCTGGCAGGACAGAGAGGTGGCAGGGAAGTAAGGGAAGAATGAACGTCATGCTGGAACTTACCTTGTGTTCCTGCATGTGGCAGCTAGGAATTCCCTTGGGTCAGAGACAGACTAGTTTTCCCGCCTCTCTCTCAAGAGGACATTGAACTAGTTCTCTAAGGTTTCTTCTAACTCTGAAGATTTAAAAGTTTATAATTCAGTGAGTTGGACAGACCTTAAGCTTTTTCTTTTGAAGACATTACTGGGGCTGGAGAGATTGCTCAGTGGTTAAAGGCATTTGCTTTGAATTTATGTAGTCAATTGAAAATAGAATTATGAGCCAGAAATCCCATTACTGCATATATATGAGAATGTCTGTCCACTGTTCTTAATTCACACAGAAAACAAATGGAGGGACTGGAGAAAGAGTTCAGTGGTAGAGAGCCTGCCTAGTAGGTGTGAGGCCCTGTGTTCAATCCCCTGTACAGAGAGAGAGAGAGAGAGAGAGAGAGAGAATAGTTAAAACCAAATACAAACTGCCCAAATGTCGTCAGTGGTAAGAGGATATATAAACTGTCACTTCCACAGTTCTACACAGTGATATAGAAAAGCCATAGTGAGATTGTGCCCCTTGCTATTGATTCCCTTCTCCAAAACCCTCCATGGTCGTAGCCACTTCCAGGAGGGATCAGATGCAATGTAAACACCCCATGTACCCAGGATAGGCTGGGGCTGACTGTCCAGTGTCCAAAGATAGTCCCACTGTCTTCAGGAGAGTCTGGACTTGATGTGAGGGCGCAAAGGGGTTTGGGGGAGGTGGGGAGGAGAGAGCTCTGAGGCCAAGGGTGACAGGAAATAGCACAACCCAGTGGTAAGAGTGAAAGCCCTCCTGAGGGTGGCAGGGGCCTCTGAGCTGTGTTTTATGCTCAGCAGGCTCCCCCTGGTGCCCTCCAAGTACTCCATGACAGTGATGATGTTCGTCATGATGCTGAGCTTTTACTACTTTTCCCGCCACGTGAGTGCCAAGTCCTCCTCTCCTCCTTTGCACAAACCCACCAGGCCCTCTACCCTGGGACCCCCATACCCAGGCTTCCTTTACCCAACATTGTATTTTGACCCTGACCTTGTCCAGGTTGAAGGAAGCACGAAGGCTGGGTTCAGTGGATATGCGTCAGGCAGGCTCTCTTGACTCACTCACTGAGCACAGATCAGGAGGGAAAGGAAGGGAGTTAAGGAAGTCTCTGTTAGCTCAGTGGTTTGTCAGGAAAAGTGTCACCTTTCCAAGCCACTTCACCAAACTGAGCTGCTAGAAATGAGGATTCTGCTTGGGCTGGGAGACCCTACTCTGCCCCTTGAATCTGCAATTCAAGTTAGGTCCTAGAACCCCACACATACAGAAGGTCTCTTGGGATCTGGACTATACCCAGAGGCTGGGATCTCAGGCAGCTGTGGGGTGGCATTCTGATTAGGTGAGCCCTCTCAGGGTCATACCTCTTTGCCCATCTACCGTTCCTTTTCCAAGAGGGATCCCATGGAACAGCTGGCTTTAGTGAATACGCCTTGCCCATGCCTGTGTCTCCAGGTGGAAAAACTAGCTCGGACACTGTTCCTGTGGAAGATCGAGGTCCATGACCAGAAAGAACGCGTCTATGAAATGCGACGCTGGAACGAGGCCTTGGTCACCAACATGTTGCCTGAGCATGTCGCACGCCATTTCCTGGGGTCCAAGAAGAGAGATGAGGTGAGAGATGGTGCCTGAAGCCACGGGGCCCACTGTCTTCATCTCTTCTTCCTTCTAGGAAGCCACTGTAGGCCCTGGCCTTCTCATAACTGAAGTTGGGAGGGGGGTGCAAGGAGGGATGGACCTAACCAGCAACAATATCAGCAAGAGATTTCCCAGGGCCCTGATGTAGACATTGCTCATGTAGGCAGCATCCGAGACCCCATTTCAGAAGATTAGCCTGCCTAGGGCCCTCCTTTGTCGGCATGACCTTCTCAAACTGGGGCACAGCTCTACTGAGCCCTCTTGTTCATATCTGGGCTATATAAGGAGCCAGGAAAATTATCCAAGGTGGGACGGGCTGTTTTCTAGTTAGCCAAGTGGGGTTCAAAGAGTTGAGTGCATTGCAAGTGGGGAAGACCCACTGAATTTTCTAGCATGCCATCCCATCAGGCTTCAGCGCTTGGGCCCTGCCTCTTTAGGAGCTGTACAGCCAGTCCTATGATGAAATCGGAGTCATGTTCGCCTCCCTGCCCAACTTCGCTGACTTCTACACGGAGGAGAGCATCAATAATGGTGGGATCGAGTGCCTGCGCTTCCTCAATGAGATCATCTCTGATTTTGACTCTGTGAGTGCCCCGTCTCCTCCTGCCATACACTGAGCGCCTCACAAGTCAGAGAAGCAAGAGTTAGACTGGCAAGCGTAACATCTCCCAGATGAGCCCCCTCAGAACTGCTGGGTCTGAGGGGTGAGGTTGAGCCCTTGGAAATCCTCTGCAAGTTCCTTGGGGGTAAAGGGCTGCTCAAGAAGGATCCTGAGGTGCCTTCCCCCTATTCCTCCTACCCCCAAACCCAGATTCAGCCAACTTTATTGGGTAGCTTGTTCATAAGGAAAAACACTTTTCCATAAGTGCTCAACCACCCCAGGAGAGTGGCCATTTCATCTCAGTTGTCAAGGCTGTGGAAACTGAAACTCAGGAAGTTAGAAAGTTTGCCAAGGATCATGTGACAGGTTAACTTGGAAAAAAGAAAGCTATTCTAGAAAAGCATCTCTTGGATGCTTTGTGAATCCTTTGTAAACAGGCAAGCTCCATCTCCCTTGATTCTGTTGATAATTCTGCCCTCAATCCCGGCCTCAGCTCCTGGATAATCCCAAATTCCGGGTCATCACCAAGATCAAGACCATTGGCAGCACCTATATGGCAGCTTCAGGAGTCACCCCAGATGTTAACACTAACGGCTTTACCAGCTCCAGCAAGGTAACGAACAGAGTAACTCAATGGCTCTCCTAGAGAAGACAGGCAGCCCAGACCCAGTGGGTGGGAAATGAGAATCAAGTAGAAGTTATTGAGTCCTGTGTAAAGGGCTCCCGCACACCAGCAGCACAAGCAGGTTCACTGAGAAACTCAGAACACACAACCTTCGACTGGTGGTCTACTGCATAGACCTGCCATACCTCCTTCAAGTTCTGGGACAATGAAAACTTACAGGGATGTCCTGGGAATTTACTAGCTGCTGTCGGCCTTTCTTTAGCTCAGCTAATGCAGACATGTGGAGCCTGCTGTTTTTTCTGGAAAACCAGGAGGTGAACTGTGGGGCTCTGGGGCCAAGAGCTGCTCTTAAAACATTACCCAGTTTTTCCTTCACAATAGTCCCATGTGATCAGGACACACTGCCTCTCCACTTTCTGGATGAGGTTAACAAAGCAGGCTGTAGGAGGCCCGTCACCCTCAAGTGTTTATAATCTTACTGAGGACTCTGAAGAGCAACAGCAACACACACTCTGGAATCAAGCTTAGAGTGGTGAAGTGACCCTCACCTGTGGATCAGGCACACGGCAGACAGGAAGCAGCTAAGATGGGTAGGCTCCCTCTCCCACCGCATGGCCATCTTTGCCCTTCATAGCTGTGCGCCCTCTGCAGCAGGGACACACTGGAGCTAAAGTGATTTCCGATTCCTTTTTGGGAGGAAGAAAGGAAGGATGGTATCAATTAGGTGTAGTTGCTCCAGAAGGGAAACAGGCAAGCAGGCTGCCATGGTTATGACCCGGGTGGCACTTAACACTCACCACTGCTCTCTACACAGGAGGAGAAATCAGACAAGGAGCGCTGGCAGCACCTGGCCGACCTAGCAGACTTTGCATTAGCCATGAAGGATACACTTACAAACATCAACAACCAGTCATTCAACAACTTCATGCTGCGAATAGGTAAGGGCCATGCCTACCGGATCAGAGGTTGACAAGATTGAATGGGGTGGGCCACACACTCAGAGCCGGAGGGCTCCTGAAGGTTCTTTAGTCTCTTCTAGATAATCTAGCAGGAAACTTGAATGGTGTAATAGTCAAGCTAGACTGATCCGTACTCTTAACAGTTACAGCTTAGCCTCTTTCTGGACTTGGCCAGCAAGGAGCGCTATTATCTAACTCCCCAGCTGTCTGTGCCTATTGAGGGTCACCTGCCACCCCTTACTGAGGAAGGGTTTCACTACTTCTGGGTGAGGTTGCAGGTTACAGGGAAGCTGGCTGCCAACCAGTCCTGAGTTAGTAAATTAATCTGCATACAGGACGTAAGTGACATCTGCCAAAGATTTGGGGAGGACGAGATAAATGCTATAATTTTTGTCTTCTAGTAGCTTAAAGAGAAATTTCAATGACAAATATAGGTGTTACATGATCAGCTTTGTGGTAGGGGCCAGGTAATAATCTGTAAAAGAGAAGTTGGGCCTGGAGAGATGGCTCAGCAGTTAAGGTGCTTGCCTGCAAAACCTAACGACCACCCAGGTTCAGTTCCCCAGGTGCACAAAGGGGCACGTGTATCTAGTTTGCAGCAAGAGCCATGGTGCCCATTCTCTCTCTCTCTGCTTGCAAAAAATAAAAAAATGTTTGTTTTTAAAGAGAGAAGTTGGTAATATCAGACGGGTTAATGCAAGGCTGATGCATGACTGTGATGCACTTATATCTCTATCCCAGGCATGAACAAAGGAGGGGTTCTGGCTGGGGTCATTGGAGCCCGGAAACCACACTATGACATCTGGGGTAACACAGTCAACGTGGCTAGCAGGATGGAGTCCACAGGGGTCATGGGCAACATCCAGGTATGTTCAGCAATGGAAGTGAACACGTGCCTGGATGCTGAGTCTAGGACACGAGTGGAAGAGTGCATGCTTTGCCAGGCTGCAATGCTGCAGGATATGCATGCATTCTAGGCCCTTCCCAGAAGAGAGGCTTTGATCTATTTGTAACGGTAAGGATGAAGCTTGAGGGAAACAAGCCCGCCCTTTCAGGTGCACTTTCTGCCGTAACTTTGACCTGTAGCAGTGCCATGAAACGTGCTGGGGGACAGAAGGACTGCCACATGGGTGTCACACCGTGGCTAGGCTGCTAGAACACTGTGGGTCAATACCCTGGGTTCCATGGCTCTCACTCCATGCATGTTCAGTAGGACATAGCTGGACGTGAGTCACGGAAGTACGTGTATCGTCAGGATACTCTACAGTTCTTGGCTGCCTCCCTCATCCCAGTCCTCTCTGTTCTCCACGTGCAGGTGGTAGAAGAAACGCAGGTCATCCTCCGCGAGTACGGCTTTCGCTTTGTGAGGCGGGGTCCCATCTTTGTCAAAGGGAAGGGGGAGCTGCTGACCTTCTTCTTGAAGGGGCGGGACAGACCAGCTGCCTTCCCCAACGGCTCCTCGGTTACGCTGCCTCACCAGGTGGTGGACAGCTCCTGAGTGACCTCTGGCCCCACAACAGTCCACATGGGAAGGGAGAAGATATATATTTTTTGGAGGCAAAGAAAGGCTTTGGGAAAGGCAAACCACCAAGTCCCAATGTTCCCAAGTTGTTGAAGTGCACATTCCCATAGACTAGGTTTAAATTTCCTTAAGCCTTCCTTTGTTCATGGATATGTAAGCTCTGAGGGCGACCATACTACCCTCAGTAGGCCTGTAGCTTCCCCAGAGTAGGGGTCTTAGGCATAGTAATGGAACAGTCCTTCTGGAGCCTTCTTCCCCTAGAGAGGCCATGGCCACTGTGAGTCGGACTGCAGCAGAGGCGGAAGCCACCTTCGCTGCTGAGCTGGGAGTCTAGGTACGGAGCTCTGATGAAAAGCAGGGCTCAGCACTGCTGGACATGGCAGTGCTTTCATTGTGATGAGAGCTCCACTGGAGACGCGCTGCCTCCACAGGGTCCCAGTTTGGTTAAATGGCCCTCACCCCGATGTTCCTGATAATCTTGAAAGGTTCTTCTGGAACCCGTCACCTTAGTCATGAGAGCAGAAAGTGCAATATTCCCTTTTACCTGGTGGGGAGGGGGTTACTTCTGAAAGATATATATATATATATAAACAGATCTTCTACATTTATATTTTTAACCTTAAAGAACACTTTCCGATACTGCCTTGCCTTTGAGCTCTTGCTACAGTCGCCTTTGCTACTGCATTAAACGAGAATCTACAGGTATTGATAAAGATCAAGACTGTTTTATTAAAAGCTTTAATCAACTTGATGGGATCCTTGTGGCGATTCTGTTAACGCGCTTCACTGAGTGCTTTGCTGACTCAAACTACTGGTCCCCACCATGTGCCCAGAAGGCAAGAGCTTTCACTAACACAGCTTTCATTCTAAGTGGCTGGCTTCTTGGGAGTCGCTGGAACTCCTACCCTTGCAGATGCCTAGGAGTGGCACTTATAGTGAGACCTCAATACAGCTCTGGGTCTCTGGAGTAAATCTCCTCTTTGGGATGGGCAGAAGAGGAGCAGGAATTGTAATGGGAGAACTTGACTAGTCAGGTTTTGATGGCTGTCAACTGGCCCTAAGCCAAGAAACAATGAGTGTCAGCCTATGGGAGGCCCATGGCTACAGAGAAGACACAATCAAGGGCCTAAGAAATGGAGAGGAAGATTTGTAGCCATGGCCAGAAGCTTGCAGAAGGGAGATGTGATTGGGCAGGTTCTACTTCCTCTACTTCCTCTTGCAGCCACTGAGTTCATGTGTAGATTTCCAAGAATCTTGTTCTCATCCAGCTTTCTACTAAGATGTTTTAGGAAATAAAGTGTTAAATACAAAACCTTTCCTCATACCACATTCCCTACATGAAGGTGACCTAGAATATATGGATAAAAACTAAAGATTAAACAAACTTCCTTTCTATATGGTGTACATTTTATCATGAATCTAGGGTGTTCTAAGAACTTCCTTTTCAAAAGTCTTAAGAAAACAAGGCAGAATTACAGCTTCTCAAAAAGCTATAAATACTCTAGATTTTAATGAAATGTCTTCAGTTATTCTACAAATCATCCTGATTTTCAGCTAAAATACATATACAAGACTGAATCAACCAGTACTTCAGAAGCACAGATCTTGAGCATTGTAACAACTGACCAGGCAGTCATGGAGAACACAAGCATGTTTCCTGCCATCCAGATGAAGCAGGTTGTATTCCCAGGCAAGGACTTTGAGCCTTTCCAGCTTCTGGCTTCAAGCCTTGGATTGGAGGTAATGCGGGTTCACTAACTTCCACATGTGTTCCCAAAAGAAACTATTTTAGGAGAGCGAGCTCAAGTCCAGATTTTCTTCTGAAAACAAAGCAAATACCTGATGCAGGGGCTTTTTAAGGAATAGTGTTTTATGGAATGTTCTGTGCTTTTCCCATGAGTTGGATAATGCCTCCACCTCCATCCCTTAAAAAAGAAAAGAAAAAGGATCTGTCAACTGCATGGAGTCCAACCAGAGGTATTTGAACCTGGATCAACATTCTAGACACTTGTAACTTTGGTTTTTTGTTTTTTGGTCTGGAGATGAGAGGCTGTCCGTTATCAGACCAATATAATTTTGAGAATCTGTCCCCAAACCTCTAGAAGTATGGGGTAAAATGTACAGCAGCATTAATATTTCTGCCTCTTAAAAACATTTACTCATTTTTTTTCCTGATTGCCCATGTCAAATTATTAGAGTACATTTAGCTGAGACAAAACAGATTTCTCAGCCAGTACTGAAACCGTGCCATTTACAGAAAACACTCTAGAGAACTAAGTCACATCACTTGGCTCCATAGTGAAGTGAGTCTTTTCGCTTCATTCACCATGGACTCAGCCTCATGAACTGAAGAACTCTGGCAGAGCTGGGAAACACAAGCAGGGAGGAAAAACTAGGATAATTCTGTTTACCATTTACAAAAGAAAACAACAAATATTGAGGAGAAAAAAATATTCTTTGTGTTTTTCTCCATAAACTTCTGGCATGTAAACAGAACAAGGGGTCCACTTGATGTATTCTTTCTTTTTCACTGAACTCACATACCCAGAGGATGTCATTTCTTCCTCTTACCTGGGTATGTCACACTGACGTCAGTTGGAAGAGTTCGTGTGATGTCCTCATACAGCAGCCTGGCACCAAACAAGGAGGACTGACCTTCCTTATGCACTTTGTAGGTAAATGACAGCAGGTTGCACAGGGAGTTTCTCTGCAAGGGTCCAGTCAGGAAGGCTGTGAAGTCACTCTACCAGGGGTGAGGAACAAGATGAGTGCAAGATGACCACTGCTCCAGAGGCATCAAACGACTTATCAAATTAGAGAAATACATGATCGCCAGAAAAGGGTCTGAAAAAAGGACTAATGAGAAAAATCAGACAGAGAAGCCAGGCATGATGATCTGTGCCTACAACTGTAGCTATTCAGGGACTGATACACAAGGACTGCTTGAGCTAAGGGGCTCCAAGCTATCCTGGTAAGGTGGGAAACCGTGTCTCAGTAATAGAGGAACCCTTCCCAAAGGAATGGGCAGGGATACAGGTGGGAATAGAGACCATTTCCACCCAAAGATTCACCTACATTACCACATAAGTAGCTTCCCATCTGCACTCAAACATCAGTCACTAAGCTGGATGGAGGGACTGCTGGGCTTTGACAGTCATTTCTTCCTGATTTGCATTCATTTTCTGCCTATGCTTTCCACCCAAACTAAGCTCCACTACTACCCTAAGCAGGCAGGCTGGAATTTGGGAGAAGATGGACAGCATTCTTCCATGAACTGTGCATCTATACCTAACATTCAGCAGGACATCTGACACACACAGGCACTCAAAATCTTGGCCTAGGTCTGAGGACCACCATTAGGAGTACATAATCCCCAAGCCAGGACCCACGCTTCATCATTATTGAAAGTTGCAAAAGAGTGAGATACAGTGGATGGAAAGTAGATTCACATAAATGAAAAGCAAGTATTAGAAAGATAAAAGGATGAGCAGAGCATGGGGGTTCATGACCAAACAGCGCTCAGGAGGCTTGTGAACCCAAGGCCAGCCTGGGCTATAGAATGAGACCCTGCCTGCCTCTAGATTAAGTAGGTAAATAAGTAAGTGACCACCAAAGAGAAAAGAAAGGTAATGGACAAACTGCTGGTTCAGAGGTAGGAAACATTTAAATTATAAAAGGCAGGAGTTGTAGCTCAGTGGTATAGTGATCACCTAGCATGGACCAATACCTAGGTTCAATACCCAGCACAACAATCAATCAACAGATAAGTAAATAAATACATAAATAATAAAGGTATGTATGGTGGTAACTGCCTGTGATTCCCACCACCTGGAAGGCAGAAGGATTGTGACAAGTATGAAGTCAGCAAGTTTCAGGCCAGCCAGGGCTGCATAGCCTCAAGGCCTGAAGAAGGAAGGAGGGAAGAACAAAACAAACCTAAAACTTGTCCTTTTCCTTTGAATTCCCATGGGCCATAAAATGAGACACATAAAACCTACACAAATACCTGAAGCCGATCGGCCTGATACTTCCTCCCGGAGTAAGCATTTAGGTACTCGCAGAGACTGAACAGGAAGTGCTGAATATCAGTTTGTAGGTATTTTGCAGCTATCTTTTCTAGAGGAATGAACGCTGGGATGGAATGGTGATGTATCCAGAGTGATTTCTCTATGACAAAGTCCACAAAGTAAGAATCCAGTAGGTTTCCCTCAAAGGCAGTATTGATGGACACACAGACTCCACGACTGGTCAACTTTCCACTGAGCCCTAGCAAACAGTGAGGTAATACATCTTAGCAGAGGCCAGGCAAAGGTAGAACCTTATTCGTTTGGGGATCAGCAGCCTGCCCAAGGCCTAGCATGCAGACATGATGTGCACAAATACTGCTTGAATGAATTTTATCATAAGCTCTTCCTTGTGACTGGTTCAAATGGGTCTGTGCTGTTAAAACCATATAAGTTTCAATTTACATATTCTCTTTTTTTCCTGAATGTCAACTTATGACAGTCCCCAGTTTTCCCCACAGACATCTTGTGGTATGCATAGAAAACAAATCCCCATTTATGACGATACAGAGATTTGAAGATTCGAAACCCAACAGCACACCAAGTTCTAGTACAAGGTCTAGCAAATGAAGATTGCTAAATGGTATAGTCTCAACCAGCCTTTGCTGTACAAAGGCCAATCTTGGAGGTAAAGATATGTCTACTTTTAAAAAAGCATGCCAGCTTTGTGTGCTTTTGAGGACAAGGAATGAAAAATAATTTAAGAAGTTAGTCCAGCACTAATGATATTATCTAGTGAATTAACTCACTAGGAACACATCCACAATCCGATCAGAAAGCAAATCTACCTGTAAAACGATATGCTTGCAGAATGGCTCTCACAGTTTCCTGCTGCCTTTCCACAACTTCTTGTTCCCCGAACTCCACTACGTGTTCAGATGCTTTAACCTGCAAGATATGCAGCACATCAAACAGGCTACAGAGTCTCCCTGCCGTCATTCAACTGCATAAAGACAAATGCACTTTACTCTGCATGGCATCAACAAATTACATCGATTGGTGCTATGAACTGACAGCAGAGGTAGAAGGTACAGGTCCTGACACGAGGGATCAAGAATAAAAACTGTTAAAAAACAATCAGGACTTTGGTGGTGATGGAGAAGAATGAGGAGGAAGAGGGGAAGAGTGTGAGGAGAGTCCATGGTGAGCACAGGGTGGACAAAACAGATGGCTCTGAAGAGGAAAAGCTGAGAAAGCTGGTCTGGGTCAGATCACAAGCCTTCAAGACTTGCACTTTAGCTATAGCCCAGCAGATGGCATCAGGCTGACTTTCCATCTGAGCGTAAATCTACAAGCGGATAAACTGCTCAAATTAAATAAGCGAATAGCTGGGCGTGGTGGCACACGCCTTTAATCCTAGCACTCAGGAGGCAGAGGCAGGAGGATTGTCATGAATTCAAGGCCAGCCTGAGACTACATAGTGAATTCCAGGTCAGCCTGGACTAGAGTGAGACCCTACCTCGAAAAACCAAAAAAAAAAAAAGCGAAGAAAACATTAACAAAATAAGTGAATAGAACATGGTCTGAAGGTATTAGAGAAAATGTGAACAGTAAAGACTGCCACAGAGATCAAGGCCTCAAATATCTGACCCTTCCAAAAAAAGCCTGCTGCCTGCTTTCTTCTGCCATCTAGTATATAAAATGAAATACACAGGCAACACAGGGCGTGGTGGAGACAGAGGTAGAATCACTGGGAGTTCGAGGCCATCCTGAGGCTACATAGTGAGCTCCAGGTCAGCCTGGGCTAGAGCAGGACACTACCTCAACCCCCCCCCAAAAAAAAATTGTACATATAAATTTATACACGTTACTGAGAGAAAAAAATCAAAGAACTAAAATGGAAAGATGTATTCCATATACCACACATTACAGTGAGACACAAATTCTCTCCAAATTGATGTATAGATTCAATACCATCCTAGTATAGAGTTTGATGCCTGCCCTGTTTAAATCTTGTGTTGGTTCAATTTGCCTTTGCTTATGCCCAGTGCCATCTTTTGCGGTGTGAATGTTTTGTGCCTTTGTGAGGTTGTGTGTGTGTGTGTGTGTGTGTGGTGTTATGGTTCAGTTGAAAGATGAGTATCATGAGGATTGATAAAACTGTAGACTAATGGAGTTGAACTAAATGCACTGTATATTAGTTTGTGGGGGCCAGGGGCAGACTGTGGTGGTTTGATCCAGGTGTCCCCACACACATATGCATTCTGAATGCTTGATCCCCAGCTGATGGCAGTTTTGTAATTGGAACCTTGTTGGAGCTGTGTTGTTGGGGGTGAGCTTATGGGTGTTATAGTCAGCTTCCCCTTGCCAGTTTTTGGCACACCTTCCTGCAGCTGTTTGCAGTGTGTGGCAGAGGTGATGTGGTTTTCCCTGCCACGATGGGAGCTTCCCCTGTAGTCTGTAAGCCAAAATAAACCCATTCCTTCTACAAGCTGCCTTTTCGTCTTTTTTGTGCAGCAATAAGAAGTTACTATAACAAGCATGTCCTTTATCACCCAATACACATAAGAATCTATTCTACAAGGACTATTTTGCAAGCTGGAGAGATGGCTCAGAGGATAAAGAACTTACTGAGTAAAGCTGAGTAGCCGATCCCCATGTAAACAGCCAGAAGCCATAGTGGGCTTCTTTAATCCTAACACACTGACAAAGAGATGGGAGGCAGACAGAATTTTCCAGAAAGCTCATGGAAGGCATGAGATCCAGAGGTAATAAGGCAAGGACTAGCCTGAGAATTGGTTATTTATTTATTTGCAAGAAAAAGAGTGAGTATAGATGCACAGTATTAACACATAACCTACACACACCTTGCTATATACTTTAAATCATCTCTAGATTCCTGAAAATACAATGTAAATATTCTGCAACATATAAATATCTGCTACACTTTGTTGTTTAGGGAATTATGGCAAGAAAAAAAGTCAAATACAAATGAAATCTACAATAAGATATATTATTATTATTCCCACCTGAATGACAACTGTTTAAAACTAACAATAATACTAAGTACTGGCCAAGATACAAAACAAGAGAAATCTTATTCACCATTGTTGGGAACATAAACCTGGCACAAGTACTTTCAAAAACACTGGCAGTATTTAAGTTAATATGCACACTCCATGTTCTATAAATTCTACTAATTTTGTACCTAACAGAAAACTGTGCATTTTTACCATAAAAGACAGGAACAAGAGCATCATACCATCAGTATTCCTATCCAAGCAAAAGTGAAATAACCCAAGTAACCCACATGGCATCCACGGAGTGGATCAATGCCTATGCACTTGTAAAATAGAATTGCTATGCAGCAATAATGGTCTGGATGAATCTCACAAACATACCATTTAACAAAGTAAGCCAGACATAAAGGATTTATACTTTTATATTGATTTGACGTTTAAGCTGGGGGTGGTGACACGTGCTTGTTAGCACCCTGGAGGCTGAGGCAGGAGGATGGCAAGGTCTAGCCAGCTGGGACTACAGTGAGTTCAAGGCAGCCTGAGCTAAGTAGTGAGATTTTGTTGCAAAACCAGGTAAAACTGGGTGTTGAGGGCTAGGGAGATGGATCAGTGTTTAAAAGTATTTGCTTGCAAAGCCAACTGGCCTAGATTTAATTCCCCAGCCGCCCATGTAAAGCCAGACAGGCATTCACTTGCAAGAGACCCTGGCATATTTTTATAGCCACACAAGCTGAGGCATTGCTTTGAGAGTTCTCTAAACAAGTTCTATGTTGGATTTCCCCAGTTCTCACCAGAATCCTCTCTTTTCTACCACAATGACTTAGTGAAGCTCCTACTTTAATACCCTGTTGGTTAAAGAAGCAAGCTTCCACTGGCTCCTATGGAGGTGGTGGACAATTGATGGAGATCCAGTACACCAGAGCTTTAGGTCCTGGTGTCATCTGTCTGGCACCAGCCAGGAGCTGGACTGCAATGTGGCCAGCACAGAGGTTGAGGGTTAGGTAGAGACTAGCACACCTTTGTATGCACGTGGGTTCATTCGAGGAAGCACCTGAAGTATGATGGCCTTCTAAGGTTTTCTGTACAAGACGATAGAATGCCTGACATCATCTGGAAGCGAAAATGCCCATCCTCACCTGAGGCAATTGTGAGAGACTCTATCTCCTACCCTGATCTCTCCCTTTCCTATGTATCCTAGTGCACTGTAGGAAGTAATAACAGTAATTGTTAATAATCACATTATTAAAAATTAATAAAATTTAAAAATCTAAAAAAAAATCATGAGATGAATCTTGATTGTGGTTTTGGAAGTGTGACAACAAAAAGGTTGGAATAGGCTTTAGTTCTAGGGAGAAAACAGGAGAAAAGGAGAAAAACAGTTTGGCCCGAGAATGATCTGAGTTCATTCCTGGATTTGCTACTGACTTGTGCAAACCCAGGTGAGTATTTTTAACCCTTGGAATGTTGATTTTTCTCATATAGAGCTGGAGACTGACCAAAATTAATACCTTTCATATTACTATTTCTTTTTTTTTAGTGAAAAAAGTGTGTGTTTAGAGTGTGTGCATCTCATGTGCAGAGACAAGAGGAAGATGTCATGTTTCTTACTCTATTTCTCTGTTTCCTTAGTTCTTTGTGACAGGGTCTCTCATTGATCTTTGAAGACAGTTTTAAGTCAGGCTGTCTCTGCCCCTCTCAGTATTAGGATTACTCGAATGCAAGGCCATACCTGGCTTTTTATGTGGGTACTAGAGATCAAACTCAGGTCCTTACTCTTACCCAATAAGCCATCTTCTCAGCTCCACACTTAATACTTCATATAAAGTATCTAGCATAATATTTCAACATGTTACATACATAGAGACCCTACCTCAAAAAAAACAAAAAAATACTATACATAATAGAGATTATAATCAAGAAGTCTAACTGAATGATAAACCCAAATAAAGCCATTTATCTTAAAATTAAATTTCTTTGATCTTTAAATTCTGGCAAGTTATAAAGAATTTTATTTTTAGTGCAACGAGCCCAATATGTGAGCTAAAGCAATCAAAAAAAGAGCTCATTGTAGATAGGTAACAGAAGCAGGTATCAATTACCTAGAAGGAAAAGGAGAACGAAGTATTAAATTCATTAGAACATATTTATATATGGATATCAAAAATGCATGCACAGAGAAAAGTAGGTCGATACCTATACAAAGCCAAGAAAATTACATTTGAGAAGCACTTTTAATGGCCTAAATAATCCCATGACTTATCTTCTGGGGGTCACGTGGCTATGGCTCTAAAACTGGAGCAGGCAAGGGTTAAGAGTGGTCATGTGGCCTTGCAGGAGTTCAGTAGGAGTGGAAGAAGGCTGTAAGAGATGTGTAATTCTTCCTTAGCAACACATTTTGTCTAGCCACTCTCTTCACACTGCTGCCCCAGACTGATAAGGACAACATCTCACATCACTACCCTAAAGGCAGTCTGCTGCCATTCAACTTAGACATGGAATTTGATCCGAGGTCCCCTAACATCTTCAGACTCTCTTCAGCCCCTGATGCTACTTAAAAGTTTCAAGCATTTTAAACGTCTCACTTTGACATACCTCATGATTTTCCCCATCACCCAGCCATGTGTGGTTCTCCTTGCTTAGTATCCCTTCCTGCGTTTGCTCCTTTCATCCCAGCACCCACGAGGCAGAGGTAGGAGGATCGCTGTGAGTCTGAGGCTAGCCTGAGACTACAAAGTGAATTTCAGGTCAGCCTGGGCTACAGCAAGACCCTACCTCAAAATACAAAAACAGGTAAAACCAATCTTGGTGATAGAGATTTGAAAAACCTGACTATTAGGCCAAAGGGAAATATCTGAAGTACTGGTAATAGTCTATGCTTTTCATTTGTATGTTAGAAACCTGGTAATATTCTCTGTAATCACTCAGCAGCTAAAGGCACTTTCTTACAAAGCGTGCCAGCCTGTGTTCAATTACTCAGTGCCCACAAAAAGCCAGATGCACAAAATGGCACATGTGTCTGGATTTCATGTAGAGGCAAGAGGCTCTGGCAAATAAATATATTTTTTAAGATGCCATCACATTTGTATTCCTTATATTCCTCACGAAAAAGCAAAGAAGAGAGGGATGAATGGAAAGGGAAGACAGGAAAGGAAAAGAAGGCGGCTGGCTGTATCCTGTGGGCAAAAGAGATGACTGACAGTATCTGGTCAGGGAAACAATGTAGTACTTTATAACACATTTTCTAGAAACATAGAAATGTTAGAGAAGGCCCCAAACTCCCAGACTACTGTACTGATCCTGGTATTGAAACCACCTTAGAAATATGAACTACATATGTGGACCACAGGTAAGCCATGGCTGAAGGAGTAAGGACAAGATGATTTAATGGGCGCTTGACAGGTTTGCTGGAGAAGAAACTTAAAAGGATCAATGTTCCCTGTGTTTTAAGACTAGGTGACAGAAAGATGGAACTAGACAAAAATATGAATGACTTTGTCTGCTTAGGTTGAGCTAACAGGCTTAGATGTCTATAAGGGCGACAGAGGAGCTGTTCTAGAACTTGCCTAGCCCATCCTTAGTACCTGGCATTTATTAGTTGATACCGAGTCTTAGCTTTAACTCTACAGGTTTGATTATTTAAAGAATAAAAAAGGTCTGGAATCAACCCAGTATGACCACATGTAAAACATGCCATACAAGTTTACCTGTTCCCAGATCGTGATTGCTCTGCACACCGGAGAGCCAACATCACCATTGTACTCACTGTGGCTTGCTGTTGCTTCACGTCAGCCCTCAGCTTATCTTGCAGATGCCTCAGTTCACAACTCTCAGTTCCAGGAGCACTTTCCTTTGCCTGAGCTCCAGGCAGCTCTTCAGATATTTTATGAAATTTGTTCCTCTGCATCTCTAGTCTTTCTAAGTGAACTAGAGCACCTAAAGAAAGTAAGAAGGAATTTCACTAATTCTTGCAAGAAGTAGTACTTCCAGAAGAAACAGAGAGTCTCTCTTATCCAGGACTCTGGGGCTTCTAAGATGATTCTAATCACTGTACCTACCACACTAGAGATGAAGCCTCCCTCACAAAAGTCCTGCATTTTTAACAAGAGGACCTCATTTAACTAGGTTCCTTAAGCACATCCAGCAGATCTATTCTGTAAAGTTCAAAAGCAGGCACATACTCAAAACTGTTTTTTCTTGCCTTGGAGAAGTCTAAAAACTTATCTCATTAACCGATCCAATCAAGACTAGAAATCAGGTCTCCCTTATGACTAATGTATATCCCATTAAAACAACAGGGTCTGGGGAGCTGGCTCAGTGGTTAAAAGTGTTTGCTTGCAAAGCCTGTCAGCCCCAGTACCCACATTAGGCTAGATGCATAAAGTGGCACATGCATCTGGAGTTCATTTGCAGTGACAAGAGGCTCTGGTGTGCCCATTCATTTTTTCTCTCCCTCTATCATTCTCTCCTTGCAAATATCTATCTATCTATCTATCTATCTATCTATCTATCTATCTATCTATATGTACACACAGCAGCAGCAACAAAAATTAATGTAAGATTAAACAGACACACACAATATACAGATTTCACTTGTTTTGTCATTACACAGATTCCTATCTCCTCTCCTCAAGTTCTCAGACCATTACTTATCCCTTTTTCTGTTGTATATGGCCCTCCCACAAATGTTCATAACACAAGCAGAAAGCTGAAATTGCCAAGCAGAGAGGTAAAATTAGCACAGGAATGGCTGTGTTTAAACATCTGGGGGAGAGATGACAGAGGGGCTAAAGAATAACCTCTGATTGGTCTAGATCTGCTGATGAGCCACATTCTCACTTTGTCACCAACTTTAAAACAAACTTATAGGCAGGTGGCACTCAGGAGGCGAGGTGGGAGGATGACTGCCAGTTTGGGCTACACAGTGAGCTGCAACAGGAACCTTTTAGAAGTTCATAATCAATAAATTGAAAAGTTATGTACTGAAGAAAGGACTACCCCTGAAAGCAGCACATTTTAGCACCACAAAGCCAAACTTACTTTTAGTTTTGAAGTAATATTCAACCCACATTACTATCCATTATCTAAAATATCACCGTAACTAATTCTCTACCATCCATAATCATAATGACTCAGACAGGGTCATCCAATTCATGGACTCTTATCGAAAATTACGTAATCCTTGGGATTTAGACAGCCAGCTGGATAAGTATTTCAAATCTCTAAAAGGTACTGGCAGCATAGAATTAGAAAGACTCCCGTAGCAAGAGGTGCCCTCCAGACATCAGTGCACTGAAGAAGTCACAGCAACCTCGCCTCTACTGTTCAAGGACCTAATGACGAGACGCTGATCCGTTCCAACAGGACAGCGACACTTGTCGCGGCACCTGTCAAATGGCTACTCGCACATTAAAGAACGCTTCTAGAGACAACCATCCCAGCCCGGGATTACCGATCTCCCTCTCCCGGGGAGCTGGGGCGCAGTCGCCGACAACGGTTCGCTCAGGGTCAGCCATGTCCGCCTCCGGGGTCACGTGTCCTCTCGCGGGGACCCTCGGGCCGGGAGCTCCGCCCGCTCAGGACTCAAGATTTGCCGCCGGCCCCAGCATGCTTTGCGCCGCCGTACAACAACATGGCGGCGCCCAGGGCGCTTCCGGCTCCCAGCATGCACCGGGGCGCGGGCGCGGCCATCTCGGTCAGGAAGACAATGGCGGCCTCCGGGACGGCGCCGCCGGCGCTGGTACAGTACCTGATCCTACGGAAGGACCTGTCGCAGGCGCCGCTGTGCTGGCCCGCGGGGGCGCTGGTGGCGCAGGCTTGCCACGCGGCCACCGCGGCCTTGCACTTGCACCGGGACCATCCGCACACCGCGGCCTACCTGCGCGAGCTGGCGCGCATGCGCAAGGTGGTCCTGGAGGTGAGGCGGGCGGGGCGGAGGCTCGGGGCGGGGCGGAGGCTCTGCGCCTGCGCGCAACGCGCCCACGGCCCCGGGGCTAAGCGCGGGAGGGCCTGGGGCGGTGATGCTGGAGACGGTCTTTGGAAACAAGGAGCATGGGCAAATAGAGCCATCTTCACTTTGTTGTTGTATTTTTCAATTCTAGCCCAGGCCGACCTGGAATTCCCTCTAGTCTCACGGTGGCTTGAACTCGGGGCGATCCTCCTACCTCTGCCTCCCAGTGCTGGGACTAAAGGCACTTTAATCACTTGAAAAGGAAAATGTAGGAAGTAACTTCAAATATTAACTTTGTTAATGGTGGTGGGATTTGGGGTATTTCCTAATGCTTCTCTGGGCCTTTAATTTTCACATCAAGGCCAGCATGGTGGCGCAGACCTTTAATCCCAGCACTCTGGAGGCAGGGGTGGAGGATCACCGAGTTGGAGGCCAGCCTCAGATTACATTGTGAATTCCAGGTCAGCCTGGACTAGATTGCCACCCATCTTCAAAACTAATTAATTAAACTAAGTAGGAAGAAAAATCCTATTTTTTAAAAAAGTTTACATTTTTATGAGGAAAAAATGCCTTCTGATTTTGGCATGTAACCCAGGTCCTTATATGTGCTAGGCAAATACTATCACTGACCTATATCTCCAGTAAAGGAAGGTGTATTAGTTACTTTCTTGCTGTTGAGACAAAAAAAAAAAAAACCTGACTAAAAGCAATTTACAGAGGAAAGGTTGATTTCAGCTTACAGTTTCCTGCAGGCAGGAGCCTGAGGCAGCTGTTTGCATGCAGTCCACAGGGGCAGGGAATACTGGCTCTGTTCATGGTCTTTTTCTAGTCCATGAAACGGTGCCATCTACATTTAGGGGAAATCTTCAGTTAGCCTCACTGGCATGCCCAGAAAGTTGTTTCCATTATGATTCTGAATCCCTCAACTGATTAGATTAACTGAGACAGAATAAGTAAAGGAGAACCCTGAGGTGGAGTCCTGGTATTATCCCTATGGAAGGCTGCAGAGACCGAATGTCATTCAAGAGAAATCCTAGTACATCACCAGCTGTAATCTACAGGAAAATGTTGAGAATCTATGCTTGGGCAGAAAGAGCAGACAGCAGTCATTGATATTCTTTTTATATGTAGAAGGCCTCCAGAAATACCTGGTTGAGAATCCCTTTCCTCAGTTGAGATCTATGAAGCCCACACAGAACTAAAAGACATCTGGTGAGGCCAGGTGGTTAGACACGACTAAAGAAAGGGACTTAAGATCACCACCAATTAAATGGAGGTGCTACTGTTCCCAGGATCTCGCTCTGGCCTCCCCTTTGTTCCCTGGCCCTTGTGATTTCCACGGAGTGAATTGAGAGAGAAACAGCATGCAGGCCAGTTTATCAGAGTAATGGAAAACACTTTCAAGGCAATGACTATAGGGGTCGTTGTGGAAGAAAACATTTTTTGTTTCGAGATAGGGTCTCACTCTAGCACAGGTTGACTTGTAACTCACTTTGTAGTCCCAGGCTGGCTTCGAACTCACAGAGGCCTCTGTCTCCCTAGTGCTGGGATTAAAAGAATGAGCCACCATGCCTGGCTTGGAATAAACCCTTTTGAATGGAGTGAGACCATGGTACCAGTCTACCTGCTTTTCTGAAGTCTCTGGAACCAGCGGCTTTCAGAGGGATGATCTCATGCCCAGGTGATTGACAGGCCTATTTAGATTAGCTCTTCAAGTTTGCAGACCGTAAGAATCCTGTAGATAATGATTTTATAATCTTCCTGCAGTTCAGAAATTCGTGTCCACCCAGCTCCAGGGATAAAACTCAGATCCCATTTTTCGGCCAAAATCATGTAACAGAGCAGATCAAACAGAATAAAGAAAAATAAAATCTATAAAAATAGCCATGCTTTGCCTGGAGGAAATGGCTTTTCTTTATGGGCCTTAACAAAACCTGCTATCTCTATCCTGCTCTGAATCTTTTTGTTTCTGTTGTTTAAACATGTGTGTGTGTGTGTGTGTGTGTGTGTGTGTGTGTGTGTGTGTGTGTGTGTGAAAGAGAGAGAGGGGGAGGGAGAGATCCGAGGCCTCTTGCAGACAAACACCAGGCCCTTGCACCACTGACACCCAGCTTATGTGGGTGTTGAGCAATTGAACCCATCCCAACAGGCTATGCGAGCAAGTACCTTTAACCACTGAGACATCCTCCAAGGCCCTGTTTTTTGAGACAGGGTCTCGTGTAGCCCAGGCTGGCCTCAAACTATAGCCTAAATCAGCCTCCAATGCCTATTCTCCTGCTTCAGTCTTTCAAGTGCTCAATTATAGGGTTGTGCCACGCTGCCTCCGTCTCTTTAATTGACATTTTGGGAAGGTGGCTAAGTCTAGCCTGTCCAACTGTAATAGTTCCTGCAATGAAGTGGGTGGTGAGAACAACCAGAAACTATCTTCCTTTCAGTAAAAAAGTGAGGTCTTCTGTAGTGTGAACTGAAGTCCCCCTCACCCCAAAAGCTACACTCATGCTCAACATTCTACAATGCTGGTTGGCTAATTAGAACTTCATGATCACAGGGGTAGGGAGATGGCTCAGTGGCTTAAAGCACTTGCTGGCAAAGCCTGATGGCTGGGGGTCAATTCCCCATGTAAAGCCAGATGTACAAAGTGGCTCATGTGTCTGGAGTTCATTTGCAGTGGCTGGAGACTTGCTTGCTCTATCTCTCTAATTGCTAATCAATAAAAATTTGAAGGAAAAAAAAGTGTGACTTGATTTTGAATAGTTGAAATGTTGCAGATCCAGAGCCAAATTGCCTTGGGCGATCTCTAGTCTCCTAATGGCCATTCACTTTTCACCTCTTGCCTGAGCTAATATCCTTTTTTTAAACTTATATACTTCAAAGTACTGAAGCTTTAGGTTTTTATTATTTTTTAAGAATCTTATTTTTCCTGTCAGAAAGAGATGTAGAAAATATCTGGAAAATTAAATCTAAAATGTCCACATTTTCTGTGTCACCTTCATGCTTATACAGAAAAAAAATATCCAGAGAAGTGAGGGGATTCTTCTCCATGGGGAATAGCTGCTAACATCCTTTTGACTATCAGGGAAAACCTTTGAAATATACTTTTAGCAGACCCCTAGCACCACTAGCCACCAACCCAAAAGCTAAGAATGTCATAGGATAGCATCTAAAATCTGTAGTAGGTTTCCCTGCGCCTTGTCAGCCTGCCTGCCTGCCTGCAGTCACTACCAATGCATTTGGTAAATGGCTTAATTTATGACTTTCTTTAGTTCTGTAACTTCAGAAGTTCACAAAGACACCTCCACATTGGAGCATGTTATTCAGAACGACCTGAAACCTTTTGACACTTCTAAGTGGTCTGTTCAGTCTGTGTTCTGCAACTTGTAGGCTCCTGATGAGACCACCCTGAAGGAGCTGGCTGAGACCCTGCAACAGAAGAACATCGACCATATGCTGTGGCTGGAGCAGCCCGAGAATATCGCCACTTGCATTGCGCTCCGGCCCTACCCCAAGGAAGAAGTGAGCCACTATCTGAGGAAGTTCCGACTGTTCAAATGACTGCTGCTGCTCTGGTAGAGTGACTGTTAGCTGGGTCCAGAAGTGATGTGCCCTCCATCATGGGTCACTGTGTACTCCTTACAGTGGCAACTAGCTCTTCAACACAAATTCCAATAAAGGCATCATTAACATTACTTTCAGAGAGTAAGTTTCAGAGAGTAAGCTGGGGCGATGGCTTAGCAGTTAAGACATTTGCCTGCAAAGCAGAAGGATCTGAGTTCGATTCTCCAGTACCCACATAAAAAGCCAGACGCAAAAGGTGGCACATGCATCTAGAGTTTATTTGCAGCGGCTGGAGGTCCTGGTGTGCCCATATCTTCTCTCTCTCTCTCTCTCTCTCTCTCTCTCTCTCTCTCTCTCTCTCTCTCTCTCTCCCCTCTCCTCTCCCTCTCTCTCTCTCTCTCTCTCTCCCCTCTCCTCTCCTTGGAAATAAACAAATAAACTTTAAAATAAATCAGTGCTGAGCTGGAGAGTAGGTAAAGTGTTTGCCTGAGTTCCTGTCCCCATCACTCACAGAGCAGCGGCTGGTGTGGTGGTGTGTGTCTAACCCCAGCGCTGGAGAGGTGGAGAGCAAAGGATCCCCACTCGCTGGCTAGTTTTTCAGAGTTCAGATTAGATACCCTATCTCAACAAGTAAGGTGAAGAAGAATGGAGTAAGACTGACCTTCACCTTTGGCCTCCAAACAATGCACATGTACCCTCACCCACACATGAATACACCTTCATGTACACCATATACACACCAAAGGGAAAAAGACAGGAACAGGCATCTCATCATAGAAGATACAAAGGCAGGACACATCTGAGGCTGAGATAAGAGGACTGTGGGCACATGGTCCAAAGCTAGCCTCGGCAGATTAGGATACCCCTATCTCTTAAACAAATAATGGACAGGTGGGCTGGAAAGATGGCTCAGCAGTTAAGGCACTTGCCTGCAAAGCTTAATGACTCAGGTTTGATTCCCCAGTGCCCACATAAGGCCAGATGCACAAACTGGAGCATGTATCTGGAATTCATTTGCAATGGCTAGAGGCCCTGGCATGCCCATTCTTGCAAATAAATAAAAAATATTTTTCAATATAATAACGGACAGGCATGGTGGTGCACATTGTTAATCCCAGCACTCAGGAGGCAGAGTCAGGAGGATTGATGTGAGTTTGAGGCCAGCCTGGAACAACAGAGTGAGTTTCAGGTCAGCCTAGGCTACAATGAGATCCTACCTCCAGAAGAAACAAAGAAAAGAAAAATGCTGTAAACAGTGCCTTATAGAGCCCAGAACCAGAATGCTGATAAAAATGTGGACAGTAGGGTGGAGATCTGGCTCAGTGATTAAAGGCGCTTGCTTGCAAAGTCAGGCCAGGGTTCGATTTCCCAGTACTCACATAAATCCAGATGCACAAAGTGGCCCATACATCTGGAGTTGGTTTGCAGTGATAAGAGGTCTGGGCAAACACACCTACCTCTCTCTTCCCTCTCCCTGCCCCCTCCCCTGCTTGCAAATAAAAAAAATAATATAAAAAAATATGGACAGTCAGATTGCTCATTAAGACTTTCAGTAGAAATAAGGACTCTGTTGGGAACTAGACTAGAGACCGTTCATATTATATTCTGGCAAAGAATTTGATTGCATTTGGTCCATGTCCTTGAAAAAGGGTTGTCAAGCAGGAAGTCAGGGACAATAGCCAACTACCTCGTTTTACTCTTCCCCCATTTTACATACATCCAGGGAACTTAGCTATACCAGATGCTCTCCTGGATCTTTAAAATCATTACCCACTGTAAAGCTCCTCAGCATGTGCTGTCCGGAAGACATCCATCATATGACTTGTATGTGACCTTCTATTGGTGGAGTTTGATTAGTAAGGGTAATTATTACCACTGACAATGTCCTGCAACTTCCCATCAATAATACACCATGCCCAAGGCACTGTTCTATAACTTGTTACATGGCTTAATTATTCAAATATGAAAGTAGTCAAATGATCCCAACCAAACAAAACACTTCCCTCTCTTCAACATCTGAGCCTGTGGAGAATGACACGGCAAGTACTCCCAGAGCATTCCACACACATGTACTTGCTTGGCCTGCTCCCAGTGTAGGTGCGTCCTCTCTAAATAAGTCATTTTGTTTGCTGGCCTCTGTGTCCATCTATAAATTATTTAATTAATGTGAACCTCTACCAAAAGGATCTGACCTGGTGAGTTTCAGTCAGGCTGAATGGGAAAGAAATTGTAACGGGGAAATTGGCACAGCCATGTCTGGGATTTTACCGCTACATTTCCCCCTGAGTTTGTGTCCTTTAATGCCAAAAGAATTTAGACACTTTGGACAGAATTATTTTTCTTACCACACGTTTATTCTAGATTAAAATCAGCTAAGGGAAGGGGGAATTGGATAGGAAAGCAGCCCAGTCACCACGTGGTCTGTGAGGCTCATGAATCATAATTAAAGTGCACAGAATCACCCAAAAAGTGGAGACAAAAGGAATAGCACACGTGTTAAAGAGAAAATTCCCTTCCTCCCCCTCTGATCCCGGTACCGAGATCAGAGAGGGGAAGGGGCACAACTCACTGGCCAGGTCCTGCGGTGTCTCCAGCCCAACAGTCCAGACAAAAAAAGGCAGCACCCCAAGTTCAAGTCAGGACCTTTGAGGGTGATGGCCTCTGGTATCTTTGACTCAAGGGGCATTTATTTTTCCAGTGATCCCCTTGTGAAGGGTCAGACAGCTCCATAGGCACCTGCCCCTTGAGTGGGAGGTGTCTCTAGCCAGAGCCCAAACCTAGGCACTAAAACTTATTGGTCAGGTATGAACCAATCAATGGTCTCCCTGCCCACCTAGGGCAGGAAATACTGGCTGAACAGTTAATCCACCCTCTCTCTCCCACATGGCAGGCCAACAGAAGGACCTCTGAATCTCCTGGCCTTAGAAAGGTAAGTCCTACCAGCTAATGGCTGGGGTGGGGAAGGCTCTAGATTTTTCCCTCATGAACCCTTCCTTCTCATGATGGGAGCCCTCTGTTATCTTTTCTTCTGCTGCTTGTTTAGCTGAACAGCATAAGTTCTATTAAACTCTCTGAGATGTGTTTTCCCCACACTTGTGGCTGGAAAACTCTGTAACTCCCCATGTTTCCTTAAATAATAAAGTCTCCCACTGTACCTTACTATCTTGTTGTCTATGATTTTAATTCTTTAACTTTGTAGACAAGAACTCGGGTACTCTTTAAACTTTGGGGTGCATTGGAATTTTTGCTGGGCATTATCTAAATTCCAACCCCCAGCTCACCCCGCTTCACCCTTGGTATTTAGGGCATGGCCCTGGTGGGGACTTAGGGGTCCCCTTCTTGGGACAATTTCTATAAAGATGTCCCTCTTGTTTGCAAAAGAAACAGGCCCTGTCAAGTCCCTTTGAGGAGGCATCTCCCTGAGCAAGCTTCATTACTGCTATCATCTGGTGGAACTTATCTTTCCTTTTCCTTTTCTTTTTCCCTTTTCTCCTTTTCTTCCTCCTTTTTTTCCCTGTTCTTCTTCTCGACTATAATAGACAGAAGTTGCAGATTGAAGCAACTGCTCTAAGCTTTTGTTTGGTTCAGCCATTAACTTTTGTAGCTTTTTACGAATATCAGGTGTGGACTGGGTTAGGAATTTGTCTTTAAGAATTTCCTCCTCCATAGTATCTAGTTATGTTAGTGTGTCTTCTAATTGCCTCCTTAAGTCTCTGGAGGAAGGCAATTGGCAGTTCCTTTTCCTCTTGCATTATTGTGGATAACACATTATAGTTCAAAGGCTTTATTTTAGCTCTACAAATTCCCCCTAAAATACAGTATATAAAATGCTTTTGGTTCCAAGCCCCCTGTTTATCATTTTCTGCCCAGTTAGGACTGTTTGTGGGTACTGCTTCTGCCCCGGTGAGGAGTCTAAGATCTCTAACATTATGGTTCTTGACATGAGCAGCATAACATTCATTCCCTATTGCTACTGCCTCAGTTTATACCCTCTGTCTTTCTATAGCAGTTAAATGCTGATCTAATATTAAGGTCACATCCCTCCAGGTTAACTCATACTGTTTAGTAAGCTTATAAAATGTCATAATAATGATCAGGGTCTATAGAAAAATTGCCCAGTTCATGTTGTATCTCCCTTAGCTTGTTTATAGAGAAAGGCCTGTGGACATAAGTGATTCTTTGTCCCACTGGGGTCTCTTGTAGAGGATATAACCCTGGAGGGGCAGTAGATATCTCCCTTGAAAACACCTCATGGTCCTGACATTTAGATTCTGTTGGATACGGAGGGCAGGGATCAGGGAGAGTTAGTGAGGGGGGCATTGGATATGCCTTTTGGGGGGGTTCATAGTCCTTAGAGTGAGGAACCTCAAGGTCAGTAGCTGGTGGGGGAAGCTCTAGGCTAGGTTCCTTAGTAAGTTCTGAAGTCTCCTTAGAAGGCTCAGAGGTCACCCTTGCAAGTCTGGGTGTTTCCTTAGGAAACTCTGGAATCTCTGTAGGAGGCTTAGGGTCAGCTTCTAGAGGAGCTGGACGTTTAGGAGCAGTTGGGATACCCACAGCAGCTGGGGTGATCAGGCCCAACTGGTAGTTAGTAGCCCACTCAGGATGGTCACAATTATGAAAGAATAATTGTACATATGACACCTCAGTCCATTTTCTCATCTTTCTACAGAAATGATCAAGTTGGACTATCGTACTGTACTTAAAGCTGCCCTGCGTTGGCCATATTTCCCCATTTTCTAAAGGATATTGGGGCCAAGCCTTTTCATAATAGAAAATTAAAGCTTCTTTCCTAAAGCTCAACGGGTCTAAGTTGGCCCAGTTTTCAAGTATGGAGGCCTGAGGAGATTTAGGATTTGCTTTGGAAGCTGAATGTCCCATCTGAAACAACAATGGAGAAAAGAAGCAGAATATTCTTGAATCAGAATCATGCCCAATTCATGGTTCTCATCTTTGCTGAAAAGAGGAGCCATCTCTTTTGAAAACTGATTATGGGACCAGAAATTTGGGGTGTCCTCAGTACAGGAGCCTGGGTCCCAAATTTTGAGCTTTGTCCCAAATCTAAGAAGACACATAGTGCACTCTATGTGTTTTCTTGAACCAAGGGGGGGTCCACTTCAGGAAGTCTGTGTCACACAACCTAAGAGGCTAGCCCCCAAGCTTGACTTCTCCAGACCTCCCCAGCATGGGTCTCATATCACTGCATATGAGAGCACCCGAGGCACTGAGTAGACTTATAAGTGTAGAGGCTACACATACTCTTGTCTTAGCTCAGCTGGTGGAGGTGGTTGGGGACCTCATTTCCATTTCTCCCCTTGGTGGGAGTTTGGTATGTAGATCCCCAATCTATGTCTGTTTCAGGATGGCTGCTGGGACTATGGGTCTATTGTTTTCTTTCTCTAAGGAAACCTATAGTTATTATCTTAAGCCTAGGCATGTAAGGCATGGTTAGTCCTGTCTGTCTTAAAATACCATTTATTGGAATCAAGAATATTACACCCAGTACATTCTATTACTTATTAGCCTCTCTTATAAAAAAAGGAAATTGAGCCCATTTTTTTCTTGCATCTTTCTCACTTTTCTTTATCACTTGCTCATTACATTCTATCATCCTTTCAAAGTCCCTCTGCAATCCCTTCTTATATTTCTCTCAGTTTATTGAGAGAAATCCCTCTTTAATAATATTCATACTTAGTACCTTCTAAAAATACCATTCTTTATTTTCCTTAATTAAAGTGCCACTGAAATTCTTTTTCATTAAACACATCATAAAATATCTAGCATTCACAATTTCCATCCATAAAAATTATATACGGCCTTTTGCAAAACAGTTTAGAATAGGAAGCAATTATAAAAGGAGAAAAGGTAAAAGAAGAATAACAGTGCATTTATTAGCCCCTTTTACCTCTAATGCTTTGTCTTTGGTATTCTATTGCACCAAAAAACTTTCCTTGGGATTCAGGAATCCTGGAAAAATATAAGTCAAGCACTTATTAATGCTACACATTGAGGAAGTTATCTTTGTAAATTTGGTTTCTGTGCATCAGAGGCTGTAAGAGTGGAGCTGCGGTTTCTCTGATTAGGGAATAAAATTGGTTAATCAGATGCATTGTGTAGAAAAATCCGAAAGGTGGCGCTGTCGCCTTTAGGTCCACGTGGCTGTCTCCATCTTTGGTGGGTCATAATCCTGGTTGGTCAGCCATATTGGTTGTGGCCCAGAGGGGAGGAGGCACACGTGGCTTCCTGCCATTTTAGGTTACCATGGAAACTGTCTTTGTTTCCCCTAGTTTAGAACCAGATTGGGCCATGTGGCTCCCTGCCTCCCAGCCTGTGCTGGGTGCCCTTAGCCAATAGACTATGGCATCGCAGTATGTTGGTGTCCCCAGGACACCAGCCTGGATGGGGGGAAACATGGAACTTCCAGCGGAGGCCCTGGGCCATTTTGCAGCCTGAGTGTCTGGCTGGAGCTGTCCAGCAGTCAAGCCCCAGCTGGCAGCAAGCGGCGGCCTCTGTCTTTTGCCTCTCGGCAAAGGCATCCAATGCCCGAGGGCCATTCAGTCAGTAAGAGCAGAGAGAAGGATCAGGGAAGCACCCAGGGGGCCAAATCTCCCCCCACTCCGGGGTGGGAAAAATGGCAAAAGGGAGATCTGGTCCCAGAGCTGCTTATGGGGGCCCAAGTCAGATTGAGGCTCGGCCCACGGGTGCCCTGTGCATGTCTGGCTGAGTCAGAGTTGGGCCCTCGGGGAATGCAGCTTAGAGCCGGTGCACAGGCACGATACCAACAGTCAACAAGCACCACAAGATAAGAGGTGAAAAGAACCTTGAAGAGAGAGTTTTCCTTCCCTTAAGATTTAAAAATAGGATAATGTGGAAATAAAAAAATGATTCTTATATCTTGGTGGGACCTCCAATTCTGTAACAGGGAAATTGGCACAGCCATGTCTGGGATTTTACCGCTACATTTCCCCCTGAGTTCATGTCCTTTAATGCCAAAAGAATTTAGACACTTTGGACAGAATTCTTTTTCTTATCACACATTTATTCTAGATTAAAATCAGTTAAGGGAGGGGCCAATTGGATAGGGAAGCAGCCCAGTCACCATGTGGTCTGTGAGGTTCATAAGTCATCATTAAAGTGCACAGAATCACCCAAAAAGTGGAGACAAAAGGAAATAGCACACGTGTTAAAGAGAAAATTCCCTTCCTCCCCCTCTGATCCTGGTACCAAGATTAGAGAGGGGAAGGGCACAACTCATCGGCCTGGTCCCGTGTGTCTTCAGTCCAGCAGTCCAGACAAATAAGGCAGCACCCCAAGTTCAAGTCGGGACTTTTAATGATTTCTTTGCTGGGAGGAGTGGCAAAGCTCCGGCCTGGGAGTGTCCTTGATAGCATGACATGAGGTCACTTGTGAGGCCATGCCCTCTCTACCTGTAGGAGGGTTTTCCTCCTAATCCCTCTCAAAGTGTCTAATTTAGTGGAGTAAATTTCATTCAGGTTGGGGCATGACTATTGCTAGCTGGTTTTATCCAGGTTTACAGTGGAAACAGATCAAACAGTGGAGTAGAAAGACTTGAAAACACGGAGTTTAGCAGAAAAGACGTACATCTTTAGTTTCTGACAAAGAGTAACCTTGAA
>PVHP010007651.1:0-56090 GCA_004024765.1 Zapus hudsonius | reverse complement strand
CATCACCTCTGCCACAGCAAACAGCGGCAGGAAGGTGTGCCAAACACTGGCAAGGGGAAGCTGGCTTATAACCCCATAAGCCTGCCCCCAACAACACAGCTTCATCGAGGTTGTAAAACCCAAACTGCCATCAGCTGAGGATCGATCTATCAGAACACATTCAATTGTTTGTGGGGGACACCTGTATCAAACCATGACACTAGCTTTGGGGTTTGACCCCATTTTCCTCCAGGCTCCTCTCTCCACTGCCTCCCCTGTCAACAACAAGAAGCAAGATTGCTGGCCTGCAGTGAGGCAATGAGAGATCCCAGTGCTCTCAGGAACCTACCTGAAATCCACACATGGGAGAAAGGGTGGTGTCGAAGGGCAGCAATATTCAAAACTCTGCCAAAGAAAGACAACTAAAAATTTTCTGGTGCACTTTAGCAATTGGTTTTACTCTGGATATGTATGATGGTAGAAGTTCCAGGAAGAATGGATGAAATATAGTCAATATAATCATTGCCAAGTTTGTATTATAACAGGGCAAAAAGGACCAGCTGACATATATCTGTATCTATGAAATGAAATTAAAAGTCTAGGGAGAAAGAGAGAGAGAGAGAGAGAGAGAGAGAGAGAGAGAGAATATTGCCAAATTTGGAGAGACTTAAATAGTTTTTACATCCTGCCGAATAGTGATACCTCTCACGTCCTGTAAATTCCAAGTCTCTAATTTTCAGGGAGAAAGAGAATCAACACATCGGATTTCCAGTCTTTGAAACAGAGGAAAATCTTAAGGATTTTCAATGTAGGCAGAGGCTGATTAACATGTCCAACTGAAAGAGACCTTGAAAGCACAATTCTGTCAAAGCTAAGTACTCAGACCCATGAGCTTAGGCAGGCTCATGAATCTTTGTGACTTTGAGGTAAGAATCCTAGACTAGTAAAGGGCTGGAAGGAGAGCACATGCTTAGCATGTATGATGCCCTGAGTTAGATAGGTCTCTAGTACACACACACACACACACACACACACACACACACACACACACACACACCTTGATGGTAGTAAAAGGTGCTACAAAGGTTCATTGTATATCCTTAGTTTCTAATCATCCCTTAACAGGGACTTAGGATATAATAGTATGAACAACTGCTTTACCAAACATATATTTCATTTCTGCCTATTTTCTTTTCCTGTCTTTATCATATATACAATAAAAATGACCTTATAAATAAATAATAACATCACTTTAATATTAAGGCTTTGGGAACTAATATTACTGGATTTGATTTTCAGCCAGATAGCTTTCTAGGTAGCTATGTAACGTTAAGTAAATGATCTACTATCTTGGAGCTCTGGTTCCTTTATCTGTATAATGGTGCAGCTTAGAACACATCAGTAATATTGTTATAAGAATGGAATGATGTAAAGATGTGTAGTCCAGTGACTAGTGTGCTGTTGACGTTTATTACATAAAAGTCACCTGTGGCTCTGTGTGTGTGGTGGTGCATGCCTGTCATTCTAGTCCTTGCAAGTCTAAAGCAGGAAGATCACAAGTTCAAGGACAGTCTGGCACATAGCAAAACCCTGTCAAAATAAAATAAAATAAATATTATTTGTGTTTTTATGAACATTTAGAGAGCTATTATTAAATACAGAAGAGGAGTGGTGTGATTCTTTGTATCTTCTGTGATTTTTTGGAAGTAGTTTTATTGAAATATAATTTACATAGAGTAAAATTAATCTGTTTAAAGTACACAATTCAATACTTTCTAGCATTCATAGTATTCACCATTTATAGTTGTCATACAGATTATTATCATATTCTAAATTTACAACAATTTTATCACTCTTACCTAAAGAAAACAAACCTATTGGATATCATTTCTCATTTTCCCACCCTCCCATGGCCTGTGGCAATCATAATCAACTTTATCTCTATAGATTTGCCTATTCTGATCCTTTTATATAAACGGAATCATCCAATATATGACCTTTCATGACTTTCAGTAAAGCTTGTTCTTATTTTTTTTTTACCTGAACAGTAGTAAATCAATATCAGAATAATTCTCTGTCATAGTATTTCTCTGGCTGAATTGAAAAGAACCCATACAAGAAGAGAAGGCAATGGTTAAATGTCATAGGATTTTTCTCCAGTCATTAAGCAAATAAAGCCAGCAGTTTGATCTCATTAATGCATAGTAGCCTTTCCTTGTTCATGCATTTTCTCCAGCTCTCATCCTCAGCACTTGGCTCCTTCATGAAGAGACTCCTGCCAGCACTGACGATGTCCTTGACTCTGGCCAAGGCCCAGAAACGTTTACTCCTGAGCAGAGCCTAGAGTTGCATTGAATGTCCCCAGTTCAGGTAAAAAAAAAAAAAATTAAGAACAAGCTTTAGTGCAAGTCACGAAAGGTCATATATTGGATGATTCCATTTATATAAAAGGATCCGAAGAGGCAAATCTCCATGAGTCTGCACAGCAGGAGAAAGGAGCACTAAAAGGGAGTTATAAGAAGCCAGGAACCTGACGGTGCTGTGACAGGTGATTGCATGCTGGATAGAACTCTTGGGTCAAATGTGCCAGAAGCACGATTGTCTCACTCTGAATTCAAAGGGCAACAGCCTCAACCACAGAGAACTTAAATGATTATTTTTAAATAAAAGGTGTGAACTGAAGTTCCCAGAAAAGCCATGCAATGGCTGTACCTACTTCCATCAAAGCTGGGTGGACAGACAGAACTCCTGCCATCACAGAGACTGAATGGTCCAAGGTCAGAGCCAAATTTGCTTGGGCGACCGTTAGCCTCTCAATGACCATTCATTGCCCACGTCTGTGTCTGACCTAACATCCACGTGACTATCAGTTGATCAGGTGCTAACTTTTTGGAACTTACTAACAGACCAGCAGCTTCCACTAACTCAAAGACTCAATGTCATCAGATAGCATTTGAAACCTATGGTGCTTTACTGTAACCCACCTGCCTGATGGACAGCAATATATTTGAAAACTGCCTTGATTTATGACTTTCTTTTGTTCTATAACTCTGAAACCTTCATGAAATTGTTAAGACATTGGAACATGGAATTGGGGTAACCTAAACCTGTGTTCCCGAGCAATGTTAACTCATATATGGCTCCAGAATAAGCAACCTTTTATCCCCTTTGAGGTAAGAGTCATGTCTTTTGTGGTCACAGAGAAAATCAGATCCATCTTTAAACCATGAGGAAAAGTAACCAGCGTAGAGCCAAAGAGATGAAGCCCATGATTCAAACACCCACACCTTAGCTTTCCTGTTCACCTCCAGGGTTTGTTCCCCAATTTCTGAGGGCAGAGAGTACTGCTAGTCTGTGCATCTTGAGGACAGACAACGAACACTATTTGGGGGCAGATGGGGCATAAGCTGTGAATCCTCTATCACACAAGGGTCAAGGAAGAGCTGGGGGCAAATGCTTATGAGCCTCCATTTAGACTTCTGCCATTTAGACTTCTGATGTTATGATCAGGCCTGGATGAAATTAAGGGCAACTGTAAGAAACGGTGCAGTATACCAGGCTAGCAAAACAAGGAGTCATTGCCAAATCTTGCTCCTTCAGACCTAAAGAGGAAAGCTTCTAGAACTTAATAGTTATAGAAGACAAATGCTCTAGTCTTTGGTTTGAAAACAGAGCCAACTCTAGGGAATGGGGTTGCAGTTGGTCAATCCTATCAAAAAGCTAAGGGAGCATGTTAAAGCAAACCAGAAGAGAATAGCCCAGAAAGCCAAGAGGAATGCAGCTTGGCTCAGGAGGGTTAATGACAAGCATTGGGTGGTCAATTCAGAAAGGAGGGATTGTTATGTGAATGCAGGGAGCCAGATGTCACAGGAGGTCTAAGACAAAACTTCATCCTCAGCTCTGAAAAAGCATTTTCAATCTACTTTCTCTGTCTTTAGCTTCTCTCTGTCTTGGACTCTTTCTTTCCTTTCTTCCCTCATGATGAATTTTCTCTCCTCGACTCAATTCAGACTCCTCTGAAATCTTCTCAAGTAGACCCTCAATTTATGGCTTCAGATTATATCTCTGTGTTAGTCAATTTTAGCAAGCTAAATCATCTAAACCAGAATTCCCCACCTTCTATTTGGAATCACTTTTTGGTCCAGCTCCCCATCCCTGACCACAAGTGAGCCTTGATCGCCTAGTCTTGCTTTCAGCCAGAGTCCTTTTAGTAGATGAGTTTAGCCAGGATCTCCCTTACTCTGTTTCTCGTGGTAATTTTTCATTTACTGACTGTCATGGTTTGATACAGGTGTCCCCCACAAACAATTGAATGTGTTCTGATAGATCAATCCTCAGCTGATGGTAGTTTGGGTTTTACAACCTCGATGAAGCTGTGTTGTTGGGGGCGGGCTTATGGGGGTTATAAGCCAGCTTCCCCTTGCCAGTGTTTGGCACACCTTCCTGCCGCTGTTTGCAGTGCTGTGGCAGAGGTGATGTCCAGCCCTCTGCTCATGCCATCGTTTTCCCTGCCAGGATGGAGTCTCTCCTCGAGTCCGTAAGCCAAATAAACCCATTCCTCTACAAGCCACTTTTGTTTGGGTTCTTTCTGCGCAGCAACTAGAAAGTTGACCGCAACACTGACCCCAACTTGTTTCTTGGCAATAAATTCTCATTTCTCTTTGTTAAATTCAAGGTTGAGTCCAATCTCTATTGCAAATCTCCATTACAATGTCCCTTATCTCTATGGTGAGAGTGGGTCCTTGTAATAAATGACTGTTTTATCAGTTTATATATCTACAATTCTATACTTTTAAAATATTTTAATTCCATTAGCTTGGAAGATCATTTTCCATCCTTTCACCCTGAGGAGGTTCCTGTCTTTAGAGCTGAGGTGGGTTTCTTGAAGGCAACAGATGGAAGGATCCATTTTTCTGATCCATCCTGCTAGCCTGTGTCTTTTTAAGGGAGAGTTAAGACCATTAATATTCAAAGTTATAACTGTGAAGCTTGACTCAATCCCTGCCATAGTGTAGGATTTATGGGATTTGATGCCTCTCTTGTTATTTTGTCTCTTCTAGGCTTGATTATTATGTCTAACTTCTGGGTGGCTCTTGGGGTTGGTTGCTTGGCTTTTCTATGCAGAATATTTCATGGAGAATTCTGTGTAGGTTTGGTTTAGTGTCCATATATTGTAGGTTTTTATCTTGAAATATTTTCCTTTCTTTGTCTATTATAAGGGATACTTTCATAGGGTACAATAGTTTGGGTTGAAAGCCAACGTGACTTAGGCTTTGAAGTATGTTATTCCAAGCCCTTCTTGCTTTCATGGTTTCCGTGGAGATGTCTGGTGTAACACTGATGGGTATGCCTTTATATGTGATTTTTTGTTTTGCTGTTGCTTATTTTAGAACCCTCTCCTTGCTTTCAGTGTTTAGAGTTTTAACTACAGTGTGTCTTGGGGAGTTTCTTCTTTGGTCCTGCCTGTTTGGTGTTCTGTGTGCTTCTTGTATCTGGATGGGATTATCTTTTGCTAGATTGGGGAAATTTTTCTCAATAATTGTGTTGAATATGTTCTCTATACCTTTAGCCTAGGTTTCTTCTCCCTCTGGTATCCCCATGATCCAGAGGTTTTGTCGTTTAAAGGTGTCCCATAGTTCCCTGTATCTAGAGATACACGAAAGATGATTTATTCAGATTGACTCATATGATTGGGGGATGCTGAGAAGTCCTACTTGCAAGCTGGAGGAATAGAGAAGAAGTAATGTGGCTCAGGTCAAGTCTGGAAGCCTTAGACAAAGCGAAGTCTCTGATCCAAGTCCCAAAGGACAAGGCTGGAGAGCTGAAGAGAGAGAGAGAGAGAGAGAGAGAGGGAAACAGAGACAGGGAGAAGACCATCCTTTGCTTTTTGCTCCACCCAGGCCCTCCACTCACATTGAAAGTTAATCTTCTTTCTGCAGTGTTGTGGTGTGAATGTGAAATGCCCTCCTCCCACATGTTGGTGTGTTTGAGCACTTGGTCCTCAGATGATGGTGTTGTTTCGGAAGGTAACACAGGATTTACCTGGTAAGCCACCAGGGGTGACCTTTAGGATTACACCCTAGTCCTGCTTCTGGTACCATCTCTGCTTCCTGATCCGCCAAGACATGAATACCTTATGCTACAAGCTTCTGTCATTGTGGATGGAGCCACTCCAGCAACAATGCCTTCCTTTTCACGATGGACTATACCTTCTGAAATGTGACCAGTTAATCTCTCCTCCTGTAAATTATACATGCTGGGTGTGTGGGTTACAGTGAGTAGGATTCTCAGTGCACTGAGTTAAAAGGCTGTCATAGGAGAGGGAAAGCACTGGCAGTGCAGGGTGAGCCTGTCCACTCTCAGTTAAGAGCAGATATTCTTAGGTAAGCTGCAGCAGGAGTCTGTCTCCTGTATGACAGCCCTCGGGAAGAGACCAGTTGTCCCTGTCCACAAGTGGAAACAGAATATACTTTACCTTTTAGTCCCCCTTAATGAACAGAGTATAAATGAGAAAAACAGAGGAAAAAATAAGAAAGAGTCTGCCTCATTTCATAGTTAAGGTTCTACATCACAGTGGCCTCCCAAAGTGTAGGGTTTTTGTTTGGCTGAGTAACCTGAAACTCAACCTACAGCCTCATTTGACCTACACAAATGAAGTCAACAGACAAGGCAGCCCAGGACCTTTCAAGCTCCTCCCATATAGCCCTGTTGACACTTGTCACAAATGGTTTCCTGAGCTGGGGAGATGGCTCCATGGTTAAAGTCACTGGTTTACAAATGGCTTCTCTTACAATTTGGTACACCTCTACCTTTGTACCCATGCACCAGAAAATATGAGTGAATCTTCTTTCTTTTCTAGAATCTTACCCCCAATGACCAACCTTTCCATCTTATTGGTTAGAACTATTGTAAGGTGACTTCTGCTTCCATGAGAAACTGAATACTGAACTCTGCAGCTGGGTGCACATTGGGGACCTGCCAATAAAAAAGATTAAATGAATATTGTGTTCTAGGAGTATCTGCCACACATAACCCTTTCATATGGAAAACCTGGTACCAGCCATTCGTTCTCCTGTTAGTGCCTTAAATCTTTAACATGCACGTGAATTGCTAAGAGAATCTTCTTAAATTCTGATTCTTAAATTCAGATTCTGGTTCAATAGATCTAGAGAGAAGCCTGCAATTTTATATTTCTGAGAAGCTCTGCTGACTACTTTGAATAGTAACTTCATAAATTGTCTCACCATTTGGAAACAAAATGAGCTGATTTTCTGATTTTTAATTATTTTAATGTGTGGTTTTAAAATGTCAGGTATATTAACTACATGTCTACTGCTATGATTAAATAGGAACAACTAAAATTGAAGAAGAAATAGAAGGAAGCTAGCTCCTTTTAGGCAGTTTCAGTTAGGAACTGAGGCCCGGAGAAAACTGATACCCCCTAGCTCTGACATGAACAGAACTCTTGGCTGGAATGGAATTTGCGTCTGATGGAGACTCATCTACAACAGCTACAGTATGCCCTGTTGCCTGCAGTCTAGCATGTTACCTGGATAGATTGCCTACCCTACCTGGTGGGCTGGCCCTGGAGCCTGCCCCTTCAAATCAATCGGATTTTCCTCATTTGTACATACTTGCATTTTAGGGGGAAAAAAATTTTCAATCCACTGAGACTGAGGGGGTTTTGGTCTCTCTCTCTCTCTCTCTCTCTCTCTCTCTCTCTCTCTCTCTCTCTCTCTCTCTCTCTCTCTTTCTCTCTCTGCATCCCCTCTCTCTCCTCTGTGATCTTGCTTGGATACACTTGCTCCCACCCCCACCAGTAGAGTACTATTTCTTTTTTTTAAAATATATTTTATTTATTCATTTTCAAGCAGAGATACAGAGAGAGAGAGACAGAGTGAGAGACAGAGAGAGAACACCAGGGCTACCACCTTGTGGGCCTGGCCCATGTGTGTCCTGGGGAACCGAACCCAGGTCCTTAGGCACTGGAGGCAAGTGCCCTATCCGCTGAGCCATCTCTCCAGCCCTAGAGTACTATTTCTTGATCTGAGTTTGTCTGCTTGCTTCTCCTTTATACTTTGGGGTAACCTCTCACTTTAGTTACATGGATGATTTTCCTCTGTTCTCTGAATCTACCATGTGCATATTTCTCTTACCCTCTCAATCTACCATGTGGGTGTTTCCTCTAAACTCTGGGCCTGGAACCTGTGTAATTTCTCTAAACTCGGGGTAACCATGGGTGTAACTCTCTGAACTTCTCATTTCTCATCTGAATTTCTTGGTCTCTGCTTTGATATTATCCCCATTACTCCTCCTTGAGCCACCACCAGTTTCCCTCTTAATTTTCATCCATGGGGAAGCTCAGGGAAGGTGCTCTGTTTGTTCCTTCTGAATCTCTGTGTGCATCGTCTCCCATATGTTCTTGGTTCTGCCCCAGCCACTTCTCTTAGATAAATCTCACAGACTATGCAATGTTTTCCACATGAGTGTATGTCTCTTACCTTCCATGTGCTTGTGACTTCTCTAGCCTTCTTCCTAGACCCCAATCTCCCTTAAATAAACCCCACAATTTGTGACTTCTACCTAAATAAAATTAATAATTCATAATTTATCTTTCTTGAGTCTGTTTTTTATCAATTCTTTATTAAAAATAGGACAGTACCAAAAATTGGGGTTCATAAATTTTGGGCCCCCCCTCCTGAAGTCCAAAAATCCAGCATCAAAATGATTTGAAGTATCCATATAGAGATTCAAACTAGAATCAAATAATTAAGAAACACTTATATAAATGGAAACTGTGATGAATTATACAAGTAGCCCCAATTCATTAAAAACAAATGGCATGAAAAACAGCAAAAGGCAGGACTGCTTTGGAATGAAGAGACTAAGGTAACAATCAATTGCAGTGAGTTAACCATGTTTATATTATGGATTTAAAATAAAAATAGCTACAGAAAACAGTTTTGAGACAACTGTGTAAATATAAATATAGAATATATGTTAAACTGTATTAGGGAATCTAAATTTCTTAGGTATGACCATACTATTTCTAAAAGAATGTCCTTATTTTAGGCAGTGATGGTTGAATTGCTAAGGGGAAAAGAGCTATAATATCTGCACTGTGCTCCCAAATAGGTTAAGAAATACTTATTTTGAGAGAGTGAGAGAGAAGATAAAACAAATACAGAGGAACATGTTGACAAGCAGTGAATTTAGGTAAGGAATTTACAAGTGTTCATTGTTATGTTTGAAAAGTTTCCAGACAAAAATGTAGGGAAAATGTTAGTCACAGTAGAATTCTAGCATGAAAAGCTGAGGAGTTGACTTTTCTTTTATCTGGAAGTATTCTGAGAAATTACCATTTCTAAGGAAGAGGGTTACACAATAGCAAACTCATCAAGGAAATGCTTTCAGTAGAAAAAATATTCTCTAGACCCAAGAGCTTTCCTCCTCTCTGATCCCAAAGCCCGTGGGACCCTTCAGAATACTATAAGGACATGTCTTGCATAACTGTGTCAAGTGTATCATAGAGTGATTTCCCCAGCAGAGCTGCAAGTCCTATCGGCAAAGAAAGTGGGTTCTATTTCTGTGACCATTGCCATAGAACCTATTAGAAAAAGGTGAAAACTGATTGCTAGCTCATATAGGGCATTGAAGAGATCCTTGAAGCCATGTTCAGGATTGGAAGTCAGAAAATAATGCACACTGCTAGGGGAGAAAGACACCAACAATCTTACCTAGAAGTATATCCCATGAGCTACACAAGTGATCAGCCAGGCAGTATGTGCCTTCCCGTAAAAAAAAGCAGCATGACTTTCATGAGGCTAACCCACTGTTCGCTGATTGGATTTGCAGCCTGCTCCATGGGAGGGAATTTATGCATGACACCGATGGGTCTTATGAGGGAAGCTACTACTGTTTCACTAAGTGGATATGTAGTGTGTCCATCAAGTTGCCTCTAAATATGTATATTGTGAACTGAAGTCCCTGGAAGGTGCCGCATCTGCCTCAGATAAGACTGAATGGATTATTAGATCTCCTGTGAGATGCAGTGGTTCAGGATCAGAGCCAAATTACCTTGGAATACTTTAGCCCCTTAACAACTATTTATTGCCTACCTCTGTGTCTGACTAACCTCCTTTGACTATTATTGATCAGGTGTAATCTTTTTAGAATGTTCACACAGACTCCCAGCTTCCACCAACCCAAGGGATAAAAATGTCATCAGATAGCATCTGAAACCTATGGTGGAGATTTCGCCCTTTTTGCTGTAACCCACCTACCAAAGCTTCAATGTATTTGGAAAGTGCCTTAGCTTATGACTTTATTTTGTTCTGTAACTATAAAAACTTCAGGAAACTGTTAACACACAAGAACATAGAGTTTGGAGTATCCTAAATCTGTGTTCCTGGACTATGGTCACTCATATTTGGTTCCAGGATAAACTACCTCTTATTTCTCATTGAAGTGAGAGTTGTCTTTTCCATTAATAATGTTTATGCCCATAGATTGGAGCCATTCTCACGATTATAGAGACTTTTTTTTTTGCAGACAGTGATGACTACTGAGGATACAGAATACATGAGTCTAGAATGCTCAGCATTAAAATGAAGCATCTATATCACTCTCTCCAAGGCTTAGAGAACAATGCAGAAGAGTGTGTGAAAGACTCTTAAGAGCCAGAAAATGGATATCATATCCTAAGGAATACTGTGTTCAGGACATGACATGGCTATTGCATGCATAACCTCACAGTGACTGTGGTAACCTTCACAGGACCCACACAATGCTGGGCCCATCAACATTCCACCATAGATAATGAAGGAGGGTATGAGATTACATCCCTCCCTGAGGAATGTGGTCAGTTAATGAAGGCTGGGAGAGTGGTACAGCCACCAGTAAATAACCCCTCACAAGTGTCCATGCAGGCAACTGTAATTAAACTCAGAGTCACACTCTGTGGTTTGAATGCAAAATATTCCCCACAGGCTAATATGAATACTTGATCCCCAGCCATTTGGGAACGTCGTGGAGCCTTTAGGAGGTAGATCTTTGCTAAAGGAAGAGTGTCACTGGGGGTAGTCATGTTGCTCTACCCCTCTTTCTACTTCTTTCCTGTCAATGTGATAATGTGGTACTGGCTTCCTCATCCTGCCATGCTTTCCTCTCCATGATGGACTCTACCCTCTAGAACTGTAAACCAAAATAAAAATTTTCCTTCCCTAAGTTGTCTCTGGTCAGATATTTTGTCCCAGCAATGAGTAATAGATGATACACACCTGCATAGGAGAGACAAAAAAGGAGAGACGTCGAAGTGTAAGAGCTAGCTGGGACGAAGCCAGGCTGCAGTGGGCGGGGATGGAAAGGGGATCAGGAGAAAGTAATAGGAGGGCCTCATGATCAGAATGCAGTATATCAAAGAGTCAATTAATTAAAAAACATGAAAAAAGAAAACAACTCTGAACTTTGTGACATGTCTTTGGAGAAGACCCCATGCTTTAACCCCTGAGCTCTTTCCATACCACAAGGGCATCAAATCCTTCAGAACTGCTTGAACTGGTAAGCAGGTCCTTCGAAGCCTCTTCCCTCTAAGGTACGGAGCGGCTTCAAAGTCCCAGGCATTGCCTCACACATCAGAGGAATAGAGCTAAAGAAAATAGACAATAGCCAGAGGGGAAATGTCACTCTTGAATAATCATGCAAACAGAAAGAAAAACTCTCAAACTGAGATTTTTTACTTTGACTAAGTAATAAACTCTTAGCTCTCCCAATCCAACTGTGCAAGTGCTAGAATGTCTTTCCATCTTAGCAGCATCCACATCCTTTTTTTCAGACTTATCTAAAGAGTTTTGATCCTGGCACAAATGTTTCTGACAAGTTGGCTCTGTGTGGGGGTCTATGTGTAGTATGGTTAGTGTTGTATGGTGTGACTGTGGTATGTGTGTGGTTTATGCACATGTGTGCAGAGACCAGAGGAAAATGAGGGTGTCCTCCCTCTATCAGTAACTGTGAGCCTACAGACATCTTTTCCAAATAAATTTATTATCTGTTGATTTTTATTGTGAAATATGACTAATACACAGGACAATGTAAAATAACCATCAATAGGCCTTTTGGTACTTAGTTTTTCCCAGCCACTATCTTTATCTCTTCTACGAATCACCTCCTCAAGTCTCTTGGGTTAGGTACATTAGCCGTAATTCCTTTGGCTGCAAGCAATAGAAACAAGATCTACCCTGGCTTATATAAGGATTTATTAGCTCAAGGATATATACGCATGGTATATGTATATATCAGAATATCAGGATTCTCTCTCTCATCTCTTAGCTCAGATTCCATGGTGGTTTCACTCAGGCAGGACTGTTCCGTATGTTTTCATATATGACCACCAGGAACCCCAGACTATTTCATATGTCACCTTAGACATTGTAGAGAAAGGTGAATACTTCCTATCAAATGATAAATTTTAGGGGACAGGGACTTTATTCAACTGGCCCCTGAACCAACCTCTATATTAAAGAGATAAAATATTTAGGCTGGCCAAGCCTGGGCTAAGTGCGTGTCCTTAGAACACTCTCAGTGGCTGAAGACATGGAATGTTTTGTTAGGCAACAGCTGGGTCGTATATGTGGAGCCGGAAGTAATCATTACTTCCCTATATACCACAAAGATGGGAATGGATTTTCCTTACATGAGAGAAGTATCTCTCAAAAAGATGATGAATAGGAAAACCTGTATTTCAAAGCAATTTCTTAACTGTGAACTCCCATAAAATTAATAAGTTACACACTGCCAATATACAATGTCACAAAATGAACATTCCCATGACAAAAGGGAGGAATGTAGCAAGGAAAGACCAGAACAAAAACCAAGGCCCAAAATCTAGAAGGCAAACACCAAATCTTGCAGCTCCATGTCCAGCATCTGGGACTCATGATGGATTGATCTGGTTTCAAAAGGGCTTAGGTAGCTCCACTTCTGCAATCTGCTTCACTCAGCAGATATAGTCTCTCTTGGGGCAGTTCTACTCTATGCCAATAGCTTTCCTTGACATCCCATGGTTCTGGCATACCCAACATCCTGGGGTCTCCATTGCAGTTTACAATTCACCTTCATAGATTCATCTAGCAGCCTCTCAAGGCCTCCTTAGAGGGACTTCAATCTTACCATGCATTGCCTGGTTTCACTGGCCCTTTGGAGTCAAGGAACAAAACTCCATGATTCCACCAATCTTTCATGCCTCCAGAACTACTTCCCTAGGGGTGATACTGCCAAGTTAGGATGCAGCTTGGAGCTGCAGGGGGACGCCCTCAGGCCGACCTGGGAGAAGCACCTCCCTTAGTAGTTGTGTTCCAGCAGGGACAAACAATATATTTGCAAATTTGTAATTCTAATGGCAATTTGAAGAGTTTACAGACTGTCAAGAAAGAGACAAATGACCCAGTTTGTACAAATGAGCAAAGGATGGATACAAATAGACACTCCACAGGCAGCAAGTAGAAACATTAAGAAGCACACAAAGGGATGCATAAATTCATGAAGAGTCAGGAAAAGGAAGACAACATTAAATATTATATTATTCCTTTTAGGCAGCCAAAAGTTAATGAAAAATATTTATTGCTGTGGGAAATATCGAGAGATGCGTGCTCATAGTTTTGGCAGCAATGAGAATGTTTTAGTCTTTTTGGAAAGGAAGCTGGCCAAATCTATTAAAATAAAAAAATATATGTGTCCTTCACTATAGCAATCTCTTTCCTGGGAATCTATCCCATAGAAATTAAAACAGTAGTGCATGAAGATTTATATTCCAAGATGCTGTTACAGATTTGTTTTATTGGACAAAACTAAACAAACATGAAGACACTTTAGAGGGGAAAAGTTAGGTAACATATGTTCTTTTTATATCGTGGAATATTATGTAGCCATTAAAAAGAATGAATCAGGGCTGGAGAGATTGCTGAGTGGTTAAGGCACTTATCTGCAGGCCTAACTACCCAGTTTTGAGTTCCCAGTATACACATAAAGCAGGATGCACAAAATGGCCCATGTGTCAGAAGTTCATTTGCAGCAGATGGAGGTACTGGAGGCCCATTCTCTCTGTCTGTCTCTCTTCTGTTTCTCTCTGCTTGCAAATAAATAACTAAAAATATATTTTTAAAAAAGAATGAATCACAGATAACCTCGTTTCCTTAAAAAGAAACCAACAAGGTATTCTTGAATGATAATAATATGCTCCTGTTTTAGAATCTCTCAGTGTATGTTTATCTACATGTATTAGGTGTCGGTGCTTAGACAGGATTACAAGAACACAAAATATAGAGAAGGGTATAGATGCAGTAAATATCAGTGTTGATTCCTTCAAGAGCAGAAGGGTATACATGAAACAGTCAGAATTCAAAAGAAGACAAGCAGAATAAAACTCCCCAGATTTTCATTTTAAAGATTTTGCTTTTTTACATTCCAGGGTATGGCCAAATCCCTCTGCGCTGAAAGCAGTCAACCACTGCTGCAACCTTAGCAAAAGCAGCTGGGAGAACTCATGAGAGAAAGGAGTAGGGAGGGTCACGAGACCCCACCTGACATCTGTGCCCTCTGTGCTCGCTGCATGCAATGATGCACAAAGTCTTATGGCCTCAGGGAGCAAATAGAATACAGAGGGGAAAAGACCAAGGGACAGCCCCACCGAAGCACTGTTTTGGGTCTGCATGCTCTGTAAGTAAGGCCTCACCCATAGACAGGCCAAAGAGCATCCACAGGGAGAACCCTAAGCAGCCATGGGGAGGTCGTCATCCCAGATGGGGTGAGACTTCGGTAGTGTGGCTGCTCAGGGGTCTCCACCCTCCTGGACAGGAGCAACCTTGGTGTAGCTGCAGGGAAATTGTAAATAACTCTTCACCCTGCTCTGCAAGTAACCACAATAAACTCATTGGTTCACCGACCTGGAGCCCTGTCTGGGGTGAAGATGTGTTCCCGTCTTCTCAGGGGAAAAGTTTCCTGTGACACATTCTTTTTAAAAGAAATGTTTGCTTATTTATTTGTGAGGAGAGAGAGAGAGAGAGAGAGAGAGAGAGAGAGAATGAATATGCCAGGATCTTTTGCCACTGCAAATGAACTTCAGATGCATCTGCCACTATGTGTATTTGGCTTTGCATGGGTACTGAGGAATCAAACCCAGGCTGGCAAGCTTTGCAAGCGAGCACCTTTATCTGCTGAGACCATCTCCCCTGCCCTATTGTTTACATTCTTGAGATCCTCAAGTCTCATGAAAAGTCAGATTTCAAAACAACCAATAGCAGCTCCTGCCTGCTCGCAGTTGTGTGTCAGTAGATGTTATATAAGGAACACTTTCTAGGCTTCACACAGAGAATATTTTAGAGCAACATGTTGACGTGCTGATTGCCACACTATTACTCATTCATCTGCATAGTCATCAGTGCTTCATTGACTCTCACCCACCGAGCTGGAGATGCTGGAGGGGGTGGAGTGACGGGGAGAGAGGCTCTAACCATCATTGAGAACACACCGCATTAGAAAACTGAATGACACTTGGAGACATGTTAGACACGCCCACCCCTCAAAAATGAATTAGGAGTTTTGGACTCATTCCCAAGCCCTATGAGATATGGACGAGCAATTCCCATTGATGGCTGCTCTGCCTAGGAGCTGATGTTTTATGTACACATCACACAAGAGTTGTAGGAAGACATGAGCACATTTGTCTGGAGCTCTAGGACAGTGATGGCAACACCACTGCATGGTTCACTACTTCCTCTTCCCATCTTAACTCTGTTTCTTTAAAGAAAGACCCTGGTATGAGTGACAGTCACAGCTTGAAAAACCAACATAAAGCAGGGCAGACGCATGGGACTGTTAGCTGTGTAAACTCCCTTAGGGTCATTCTCTAACTCTACACTGCTTCTTAACTCTTTTTTTTTTTAATTCCAAACATCCCAGGTCTCATGAAGGTAATACCTTTCAATATGTCATGTGTTTTGATTGCATTCATCCCATTTCCTTGCCTCTTCCCTTTCCTGCAAGTCTCCTTCTGTCCCCCAACAATCTTCCTTCTGCTTTTGTGTTAGGTGTGTGATGTGTTATATCAATTTTCCATCAAATGACATAATTTCATTCTTCTTTATGGTTGAATGAAACCTCATTATGCACATTTACCACAATTTCTTTATCTGCTCATTTGCTGATCGATCCCTTGGCTGAATGCACACTCTGGCTATTGTGAATATACAGCAGTGTGCTGATGTCTCTGCAGAAAGGACACTTTAGGCATGTCCTCAGCAGTACAATGGGTCATGAAGTAGATTCTAAAGTAATACATTTCCAAGAGAAAATAGCATCTTTCCATCCCTCTACTGTACCTCCCCCTGAAGTTCTAGGTTAGAATCAGGGCAGACGTTCTTGTAAGAGGGCAATTGACAAGTTCAGGCAACTCCCATGTGCAAGTTCTCATTAAATCAGGTACTCATTTCTTGTGGACTTGCTTAGTTTTTAAAAACTGCCTTCTACCATGAGAACTTTCTTTTCTCTTGTCTCAGATGAATTCTTCTTAGTTTACATTTTTATTCAGTCCACTAAATTTTTTTAATCCTAAGACTAGCAGGATGAACAAGAAAAACTCTACCTGTGAGTAATATGAATTAGATGAAACAGGTGTACTCAGATGAAAAGTGGAAATGTACATAGAGGTGTTCAGGCAGAATAATTGGTCAACCTGAGAAGGGGTGGAGATGGTTTTTCAGTATTTTGAAAAGATGACCAAACTATGCCTGAGGTGAGAGATGGCATTCTTGGAAGAGGGCATTCTGGGGAGAACATACAGGTATGTCCTGCAGTTTCAGGGGAGTGTCTAGGCCTGAGGCTGAGCTGGGGCAGGGAGAAGCTCATGCAGGTCTCCTGTGCACATCTTTGGCTAAAGAGAGCCAATGGGCTAATAGAATGCTTTCTCTGGGAAGCAGAAAGGGGAGGATTTATATTTCAGGGTCTCAATACTACTTCTTCCTGGTAAACCATAGTTCTGCCTAAAGTCTAGTCCAGTCTCGTTGTCAGATTCCTTAGTGCCTGGCCAGAGTGACACAGGATCAGTGAACATAAAGAGTAATCACACAATTAGCTCACCTGTTGAGTCCAGCCCTTGGCAGACCTACGGAACCCAAGACTCATCTGAGCTCTCATCTGAAAGAAGAATTTAAATGAAATTGCAACTGTTTTGGAATCACTTGGGAAAATAAATGTTCTCTGTTACTTAGAACTCTTTTTAAGATTACTCCTTGTTGGAAAGATGTTTCACATAAATTTATAATGTAAAATTATTATCCTATCCCCAGATCTTAAAGGTATGAAAAAAGAGACAAATATAAAAGTATAAAACTAGTTGACTTGTGACCTCCCCAATAACAACTTTAGGTTTGCAATTACTTTAATATCTTTTAACAGTGTGAAAATTATCAAAGAAATAGTTTAAATGCTAGAGTTGAGTGAGTCCTTGGGATGCCTTCTAGTCCATTGTCCTCATTTTACAGAAGGTAAGTGCAATCTAAATAAGTTTATGGGAGCAGCCTCAAATAACTCTCAGTCAGACTGTTCAAATCCCCTAGCTAGCTGTGACTCAAAGCCACTTACCTTTCTCTGTAAATCTTTAGGTTTCTTGAAAATGCAAATTTAGGGGTTAGCAAGATTGCTCAGTGGTTAAGAGCACTTGTTGGGCAAGCATGAGAACCCAAGAGGGCCCTAAGACAGCCCAAGTTCCATTCCCCAGCACCCATGTACACAGCATGCACACCTGTAACCCCATCCTGTGGGGCGAAGACCAGAGAAGTTCTGGGGCTTACTGACTGAAAACTGTTAAGATAGTAGTTCTGGGTTGAGTGAGACTTCTTGTCAAGAAACAGGTGGAAGTGAAGAGACACTCGACACTCTCCTCTGGCCTCCACATGCATACACAGGGCATGCACATCTACACACACCTGCATACACTATACATCACATCACACGCCACACCACACACACACATCTAAAAGTCTCCTGGGGAGAAAATGGTTCCCAGTCGAGGACTGTTAAATATGAATATATAAAAATGTGCATTTCACCCGGAGTGGTGGCACATGCCTTTAATCCCAGCACTCTGGAGGCAGACATAGAGGGATCACTGTGAATTTGAGGCCACCCTAAGACTACATAGTGAATTCCTGGTCAGCCTAGACTAAAGCGAGATTCTCCCTCGAAAAAAAAAAAAACCCACAAAACACATGTATTGATAAAATTAAAACCATGTGACATATAACTGCAAGCACAAAGATGGGTATTCTTATAATAAAATTTTACTGCTTGTGTTTTTGTGTTTTTTTATAATTGTTATTTGAAGATTTCCCCCAAATTTTATTTGTATTTAGTCATGCACCACTAATAATGAGAGTATATTCTAAGAAATGCCTGGTGAAGCAGTTTTGTTGGTACGTGAACAACAGGGAGAGTTAATGGAGACCGCGATGTCACTCAGTGATGTGATCTTTCTTTTTTTTTTGTTCTTTCAGTGCTGGTTGTCAGAACAAAGGCCTTGTGTATTTCAGGCAAGTGAATAACCAATATGCTACCTTCCAGTTTGGTGTTATCATCACATGGGACCACTGTCATGTATGCATTTGTCATTGACCAAAACATCACCACAAGGTATTTGTGACTCACATATTAACAATGTTTAATGGCTACACAATGTCTCATTGGATGAGTAAACCATAGTTTATTTGACCTATTCCCTTTTGCTTACATCTCAGTTGGTTTTATTTTGTTATTCAAAATAAAATCTTTGTCTTTAAATTAGGAATGTATGAGGGCTTCTCCCGAGTTGCTTCCTATGAGACAAATTATCTGTTTGGTCGGGGGCGGGGGGGGGGACGGACAGACACACTAAAGACTTCATCAGTTCATCAGTCTAGGAAAGATGGGGCATGATTCTGCTTCATACTTTTTGAAGACTTAGTACCTTGAGATGTAGCAGGTCAATTATTCCAGTTAATCAGGAATTCCAATTTGCTCTGGTTTTAACGATTTTAAAATACTCACAATTGTGAAGCAGCCATGCACACGAGAAACCAGGAGGTTTTTCTCTCAAGTAGTAAATGAATCTGGTGGAGCAAAGGGGGGGGGGGGGGAGAAAAGACGAGTGTAGAAGTAGACGACTCCGGAAGGCTTCCTGTAGGGGTCGCTGTTACTGTCAATTTATGCCTGGGAAGGAAACTAACTCAAAGAGGCCTTTAATGCCCGATCGGTCTACACTGCTTACACTGTAAAATAAATAAGTCCTCGCGGCCAGATAGCACGAGCTGCCAAGTCTTTCTTAATGACACCTGCCGCTCCTCTCTTGCTTGGATTGCTCCGCACAGAAGAAGCATTAGCTAATTGCCTGACTCCGGTCAAGGGTGGACGCGGCGCCTGCTGACTTGAAAACCTGGAAAAGAACGTTCTCGCTGTGGTTTACCGGCTCCCCTCCTGCATCTTCTTCCGTTCTCCTTCTCTGCCCGAATAACGTCTGCACACAACATCACTAGTAGGAATTTGCATTCTGCCGTGCCCTCGAGTGGCGAAAGAGGTTCCTCCGGGCTGTCAAACAAGATCCCGGGGAGGAGCGGGCGCTGTAGCAGTCCCAGGCAGCTGTCGGGCCGCAGGTGCGCCGGCCCTTTCCACGAAGCGGGAGTTTTTCCCGTCATTAAATGCAAAGCAGCCGGCCTTTCCCACCCACCCTCCAGCCCGGCCCCCTGCTCCGGATGAAGGGCTGGGAGGTGTCCACCCTCTGCTCCGCTCTTATAGCCGACCCCAGGGGCGCCCGCCGCTCCTAGAACCCAGCTGGCCGGAGGCTGGGGCGTCCGGAGAGCAGAAGGAGCCCGTCGAGGAACCCCGAGTGTGCGCGGTGGAGAGCTGGTGGGCAAGCCTCAACACCGGGTCGGGAGAGAGACCTCCTGCACCACCGAGGCTGGAACCTCACTCACCGTCGGAACCCGGATCTGGCACCGAGGAGAGCGCGCGGGTTCCAGCGAGCTTGGCGCCCTCACACTCCGGGCCACCCCAGCTCCACGCCCTCGGCTCCTTCATCTCCCCTCCCTGCCCTCTGGCGCCAAAGACTCGGGGTGCACCGAAGGCCAACTCGGGCGGGCGCCAGGGCTGCAGGTTCGAGACGCTCCGCCTTCTGCAGCCTCTTAGAGCCACCGGCAACCCACGCCGCACTTACCGCCAGCCGGGGACACTTTCAGGCCAGGCCCAACTTTTTACGCGCGATCTGCGTCCCCCAGCTGGGTACCGCGTTGCTGTGCCAAGGGACGCGCATCTTCCAGGGCCTCTAACGCTCCCAGCCTTTCCCAGATCGTGGGCGCACAGACGTGCTCCCAGCGTCCAGGAGTCGCTGTCCCCCGAGCTGCCCCTCCAGGAGGTCCGGGCCTCTTCTTCCGAAGCCCACTTTGGTCTGGGTGTCGCCACTTCCCAGCCCCGTGCCGGCGCGGTCGGAGGCTCCGGGCGCCCCGTCGGGTACCGCGCGCACCATGGCCGGCTGCTGCTGTCTGTCCGCGGAGGAGAAGGAGTCGCAGCGCATCAGCGCCGAGATCGAGCGGCAGCTTCGCCGGGACAAGAAGGACGCGCGCCGCGAGCTCAAGCTGCTCTTGCTGGGTGAGTGGCCGCGGCTCCGATGCTCTGAGCCCGGGGCGCCTGGCGATCCCGTCCCCGCTCCTCTACCGGCCCAGGGCCCGCGGCGCGTGCAGCTCCTTCCTCCCAGGCCTTGGGTGCTGGACTCCTGCACATCCATCTGGGAGACTTTTGAGCCCCCCTGACCCCCCCACCCCGCACCTCAAATCAGGCCAGGACTTGACACTTCACCTCTTGTCTGCCCCTCCGCTCCCAGCACACAGCTTCTGCAGAACCCAGTTTGGATGGTGGCCAGTGGCCAAGGTGGGAGTTGGTAGGTTCGCTCTAGTTCCGAACATCCACTGTCTGCATACCAGGAGCCGCACCCCGCGGAGTTCTCCCAGGGCCAGAAAAGTGACCCACTTGGAAGAAGGGACAGATTCCTGAGAGTGAAAGCCCATGGCTTCTCACTACAGTGACTTCTATAGGCCTCCCAAGGTCCACAGGGAGCAGCAGACCCAACCAACTCTCCCTTACCTTGCTCCGCTCAGCGCTCACAGCGCTGCTTCAGGGCTCAACTCTACTAGGCCCTCGGGTTCTTAGGGCCTCTCTGCAGAGGTTTTTCCATAACAGATTCATGCCACCTCCTCTAATTCTATAGAATCCTCTCCCCGTTTGAAGAATGTAGACTTTCCCCTTCTTTCATGAAAGCTGTTTCCCCACTAAATAGCTGCAAGTATTTTCTTTCTCCGTCCTTCCCAGGAGAAATCCTCTCCTTGGCCCAGAGTATTTATTCATCTTTAATATGAGCAGTTATTCATTCCCCAGAAAGCTTAAAGGAAAGACATTGATCTAGAGGGCTCATTCAATTCTGCCTTCAAACCTGTGCAAAGGAGCCACCCCACAGCACCCCCCACTAGTATGTAACAGCCAAGTTTAAAGGGCCTTGTCTGGTTTTTCTCCGGCTGTGCCCTCCCCTTGAGGCCAGAGATCTTCAAGTCCTAGTGGGCTGACCATCCAGATTCCACATTATCCCCTCTTCCCCCAGGCCAGCCGGAATTCCCTCCCCAATGTTGCTAGGAGGGCCTCAGACAGTAGGGGGTAGATGTGATTCTTGAGGAGCACAAGAGCACTTCAGGGGTGTTGGGGAGATGCTCATCCACATCTGGACAGATCTGAGAACTCTATCTTGAACCTGCCCTTCTAGCGTGTGATCAAGTTTTTTTTTAATTAAATAACACTAAGTTAATTAGGTATCGATTTTTAAAATGTTTTTATTTATTTATTTGCAAGCAGAGAGGAAGAGAGCTGGGAAAGGCACTGCAAGTAAACTCCAGATGCATGAGCTACTCTGTGCATCTGGCTTTACATGGGTACTGGGGAACTGAACCTAAACAACCAAACTTTGCAAGCAAGCACCTTTAAATGCTAAGTCACCTCTCCAGCCCCATACTAACTAATTAAGCAGGTCTTCATTTGTGCTCTAGCCCCAGGCCTACATAGGTACCACAAAGGTAGTCTGGCTTTAGTTTGCATACTTTATTTTCTTTCAAGTGCAGACTAAACTCCAGTTCATTTTGAAATACTTATTTCATTATTGTCAGCATATGAACTACCAAGAATGTGACAGATGTTGGCCCTTGTGTGAACATTTATGTCCTAAACCGAGCCATACAGTATTGCTAATACATCTATTTGTCTGCTAAACTCAAAGTCAGGGAAGAATCTTGTGGGAATGTTTACTTAAAAATCACATTTAAAAGCTGGGCGTGGTGGCTCATGCCTTTAATCCCAGCACTTGGGAGGCAGAGGAAGGAGGATCACCATGAGGCCACCATTAGACTACATAGTGAATTCCAGGTCAGCCTGGGCTGGAGTGAGACCCTACCTCGAAAAACCAAAAAAAAAAAAAAAAAAAAAAAATCACATTTAAATGAGATAACTAAGAACCTTGTGAAGCCCAGGCCCTTACCCAGATGTCAGCGTGATACCTTCTCATTAGGAGAAGATAAAGTGAGTTTAATAGAAAGTAATTCCTACTAACTTTTGGATTCAAATAGGACCAAAAGAGTTCTGAGAAGAACACTGACAGGTAGTAGTCAGTGTGGAAAGCGCTAAGAGGGGGGGAGATGTGATCTTCTGATTTTAGTGTTGTGTGAGGCTTGATGACGGGTTGCTTGCTAGCTGGGTTGAGTATTTCCAGTCACTCTGACAGCTGAACTTTGGATACAGACCTCATCTTGGAACCCTCTGGAAGGAAGTGAAAGTCATATATAACATGCTGCGTATAATCATCTGCCAGGGATGCCATAACAAAATACCACAGGCTGGGAGGCTTAAGCATTGGAAGTCTATTTTTTCAGTATGGAAACTGGAGTCTAAGGATCAGGGCGTTGGCAGGCTTGCTTTAGCTTAAGGTTTCTCTCCTTGGCTTGCAGACAGTAGCCTTTGTAGTGGGCACACACACATCCTTGGCACCTCTTCTTCCTCTAAGGACACCAGTCTTGCGGGGTTGGACTCTAAAAGCCTTGTTTTATTTTAATCACCTCTTTATGTCCAAATACAGTTGTATTCTGCAGTCCTGGTGGTTGAAACATCAACATATAACTATTGACAGAAAGGCATAATTCAGTGTCTAATGTCAGAAGCAGTGGGAAGATGCAGCCAGCATTGCTGGCAGTGGCCTGGGCGTTCCCTTCTTAGGAACCCTCACTTTAAGCTGGACCTTGACTATGCTGCAGTAAAGCATTTCAGGAAAGTCAGGTGAAGCAAAGTGAGTGAGTTTATTAAGTAGAGAAATGGGATACGACATGCTTCAGATTTAGGGGAGGGGAGGCTGAAGAAAAAACTGTATACACCCTAAAATAGGTGTGAGCGTCTTGAGAGAGTAGCATTCAGGTGTCTTCAAAATGACCGTGTATGTGGTTCTGTGTTTTAAATTTATGTTGCTCAAGAGATATAATTTATGAAGTTTAAAGATTAAGCGAAGTTTTAAAATTAAGTTTAAAAATGTGGTTTACTTATTACTTTATCATAGAGAATTTCCTAGCTGGGTGTGGTTGCTCATACTTGCACTTAGAAGACTGAGGAGGATCGAGAGTTCAAGGCCAGCCAAAAGGACAGAGTCTCAGGCTACATGAGGTTCTGTCTCATAAAAAAGAATTTCCTTTTGTAAATGCAATTGTGAGGTAGTTTTATAAGGTGTGTTGTTTGTGCTTAGGGATGAGAGAAGGGTGCTAATATAAACACAAGGCCAAAAACATTCTGGCCTTGGCCCTATGCAAGCAGCTTTTTGTTTTCAATGCCCCTGTTCAAGGTGTCTTTAGGAAGGCCAGTAGTGTCTCTGTAGCGAATTCGAATTTCATTAGCTGTGTTAAACTTCCTTGACTCTCAGCCAGCACAAGATATAAACTTAAGTCCCAAGATGATGGGCTTCTTCCATGTCCCTATGATTTTTCATGCCTTTTTATCCGTCGCAATAACCCTAGTGTAGAGGTTGTAAATCCAGAGTCTTATGCTAGACTGCTGGTTTCAAGCTCTGGCTCTCCATATCTTGGCTGAGAACTAGCTTCCCTGGGCTTTGCCTGGCAGAGTGCTTGGTAGGAGTAAGTTCTTCTGCTCCCTTGGTCAGTGTTTTCAGGTACTGGTGAGGCGTGTGGGTTTCCATTTTAGTTGACCAGTTATAGACTGCATTTTCCTGGTACTGTTTTAACAGAGAGGTTTTGCTTTGAGTTTATTTTGGGGCTTTCTAAGCCATAAATTGACTTTAGTATTTCTTCCTAATTATACTAAGGAATTAATAGTCTAGGTCCAGACATGGTTCATTGGATTGGATATAACAAAATCCCTTTTAGAACTAGCTACCATGCCCATTGCAGAGAGTGGTGGGTGGGGTATGGCTTCTTTGTAGAAGGTGATAGAATTTCCTGACTCCGTGAAGAAAAGAAACGAAATGGCAAATATACCTTCATGGTAGTTAAGTCCCACAGACTCTCCAAAGTACCGGGCATGGTGCTCAGGACAGGGAATCATTTCCAAGGGCCTCATGGGAAGAGAGCAGTTCATAAGTCACTGATGAGGAAGATGGTTGTGAAAGCCTTACTAAAGAACATGAGGTGGTATAGGACAGGCAGAGTATGAGAGAGGAGGGTGCATCTTGGTGAGACCTCAAAATTTGGTGACTGTAGGATGCTAATGTCTGTCCATAAACTGGGACTTGGATAGTTCACATTCAGGGAGAGATGGGTACAGGCTCTCTTCTCCTAGCAAGGGGCATTTCTGAGGATAGTAAACAAGGCGTTCAGGTTCTGAGATAATATGAAGAATCTTCAGGGGCAAGATTTTATTTAAATGTTTATCAGTTCAGTATAAGATAGATGTTAATATAAAGAGAACTAGATTTTTTTTCTACAAGATTCTTCAGAAAGAAGAGCATGGCTCTATCTGTGCTTTACTTCCATCTGGCTGGGAAAATGAGATATCCCACTCATCCATAACACAGAAGTCTCTGGAGTCCTCCTGAGAGGCAGTGCTGGTACTCCTCCTCTAGTTTAATATTTATTTATTAGAGAGAGAGAGATAGGGAGAGAGAGAGGGGGAGAGATGCATGCCATGGCTTCCAGCCACTGCAAACAAACTCCAGATTCATGTGCACTTTGTGTATCTGACTTTAAGTGGGTATGGAGGACTAGAACCTAGGCTATCAGGAAGTACCTTAAACACTGATCCATCTCTCTAGCCCTACCTCTCCTCTTTCTGACTTTCGAATGACTTTCCCTCTTAACTTTCATCAAAACCTGTAAGGTGTTTTACATATAGCAAAAGTCACCAGCTTTATGGGCCCAAACTGAAGTGTTGTGACAGATGTGGCAGTTGTACAAACACAGGCAAAGGCATGATCTAGACCCCAAAGCTTCCTGAGTCCCTTCGTAGTCAACTTCCTCCCGCAGATCTTTTATTTTTTAACTTCTGATTTGGACGCATCATTAAATGTATAAAAATACAAGAATGACAGTACAGACCACCCAGGTGCGCTCTTCCTCATCCACTCTATAATTCATGCTCGATTTTTGTTGTTTCTTTTGTATTCTCTTCATTTTTTCTGAAATGTTTGCGAGTAAGTTATTTGCATTGTGGCCCTTACCTCTAACTACTTCAGTTTGTTTTCCCTAAAAATAGGAACATTTTATATAACCACAGCCCACTTATGAAACTTCGGTAAATTTAAACATGATATGATATCAGTGCTCCATCTGCTTTCACATCACAGTTTTTTCAGTTTGTTTGGAGATGTGTTTCATGGCATTACCTCATATCTAGCTCAGGGTCCAGTGTAGCCAGAGGATAGCATTTTTCTCTTTGTTTTATTTGTTCTTTGGCAATATCATGCACATGTATTGTGTTTTGATCACATAGACCCTCATTGTCCTCTCTTGGGTACCTCCTACTGAGCCCCTTCTTCTACCCCCACTTACTAGTAAAAACAACATTAAAGAGAATGACTTGACTTTCCCCAGAGGGTAGGTAGCATTTTCTTTTCATGTCTTCTTGTTTTCTTTAACTGGAACATTTTCCAGGCTGTCATGGTTCCCACAATCATGAGTTTTGAAGAACACATTTCTCCCTCTCTTTTTCAAATGGATCATAGAATTTACCTTATCTTCTTATTATGAGAGATTTCATTTGTGATTTATCTGATCTTGTGCTTGAAGACTCCAGTCATGCACTCTGGGCTGGAACACTGCACAGGTGTAGCATCTTTCTCAGGGTCACACCTGGAAGCACACTGTGCCCATCTGTTGTCTCTCCTTGGCAATTTAAGTTTGGTCACTTAGGATGCTGCTGGTCACTGTTTTATCCATGTATCATGGTTTTGTAAAGAGACACTTTCTGAGATGTTGCAAACACCCTGTTAAGTCATCTTAGTAGCTTTTTAAAAAATTCATCACTGGAAATGGAATCCAAGACCTTGCCCATGATAAGCACGTTCTCTAACTCTGAGCTACAGTCCCAGCCATCAGGTCTTCCTTGATTTAGTATCTATTGATTATTTCTGATTTCTGATTCTATGATATGATGACTGCAAAATGAGTTTTCAGCTCTACTCGTCTCTCATAGTTACTAGTAGGCACTTGACATGCTATTGCACGGGCTTCCCCATTTTCCCTCTTTAGTTATTACAGTATGGGCTCATTTGGTCCTCACATTGTACCAGGTTTGTACAGTGAAATCCCTTCCAAGCTGGCTCTATGTGACTGTGATGGGCTGCCATTGTTTTCTTGAACACATGACAAGGTGTTCCGGGCTCATCCTGTAACCAGCCACGTGAGCAAGAAAGGCCCTGCCAATGGAAAACTGCAAGGATCTGAGACAAAGATGTCAAGTCTGTCAGCTCATCAAGCCCATTAGTTCATCAGTCACTAATATTTACGTGCTGAAGAGTCAAATTCCAAAGCATGGCACTACAAGATGAAAGCCTTGAGGCTTTTATGTGTCTGAAACTGAGCTGTAAAAAACGAGAAAGAACTGACAATGGAGTTTGTCAAAAAGCTAAGAAGCCTTGCCCTCATAGACTTTTCTTTGTGATAGTTGTCTTCTAATCTATGTCATCTTTTGCTTTATCTTTCCCTATGAATTTACTTGAATCACAAGGGGAAATGTAAGAATTCCCATATGCAAGGTGGCAGAGAGATGGGTAGGCAGAGAAAGGGCTTTCAGGGAAACATGGCAGCATCACCACCATGCTTCTAAACACGAGGCTGAAATTCAAACCAAGGAGACATTACAGGTTATTTCATAGCATTAAACCGAACACTGAATAACAAAGGCAGGGAAAGCACAACTCCCAGGATGGCTGGAGTGGCGGTCGCTTCTCCAGAGCATCAGAGCCCTCTGGGCTGATTTTCCACCCTGAAGCTGATGGATGACACAGGGTTCATCACTAACACGATGTTCTCTGGACCCATCAGTTCTGGCCAGGAGACATTCTCCACAGACACAGCTGCCTGCCGACAAGTGGATATGCTGTGAGCCAGGCAGTCTTGCCTGCACCGTCTGAAGAAGTCCCATGCTTGTGGGAAACTATGAACTCTGAAGGCTAGTGCCCTTGCTTACATTAAGATGGCTGGCTCTGTGGAGGCATAAATTAGTGAATGGATGGCCAGGTTTCTTGGTTGTGGATCATTTAAGAAGAGGAATAATGTATTGGAATGGAAGTAGGAAAACCAGAGTTAACAGAAATTGGACAGCAGGCTCAACACAATGGTAGGATCCTCGGAAGTCTTGACATAACAAGCCTTGGCATCAGCCCAGTCGGCCACTAACAGCCAGGTGACTCCACAGTCAGGTCTGTTCTACTGGTGCTGCACTGACCACTCCCTCCACAGCAGCCTGGAACCATCTGCAGCATCCTTGTGCACTTTTAAAGCCACAGGCCATGTGATTGAACTCAACTACCAAGCTGCAAGGGGAGGTAGTATGGCTTGATGGTTAGAACATATTCTTCTGGGCTACTTTGGCTGGGTTTAAAATCTAGGCTTGTATTACTTCTTTTTTTGTTACTGATTTTGTTACCTGATCAGAAGCCACTTAAAAAAGCAAAGGGTTTACTATGTCTTACAATTTCAAGGAGATACATTTCATTATGGTGAAGGTGTGAAGGCAGGAGCTGGAGCCCATCTTACCGCATTGGAATCATAGTCAGGAAGCAGAGTGATGAACAGGAAGTGGAGCCAGGCTATAAAACCTCAAAACTCACCCCCAGCTACCCACTTCCTCTTGCAAGGCTCCACAGCCTTCCCGAATAGAATAGTGACACTCTATGGGGACGATTCATCGCGAGCCTGTGGGAGACATTTTGCATTCAAGCCACAAGGCTCCTCCGATGAGCTGCATGCATCCCACCCAGTGGATGAGATCAACGGATTACTCAACAGAATAAGGCATGATGTGAAAACTGTTTATGCCTGACACGTAGTCATTGCTACTTACTTTCAGTGTTGGTTGAATAAAATTCTGCTATCTGTAGGCTTCTGTCATAGGAAAGGGACTGGGGTGTTTTTTTTTTGTTTGTTTCTTTGTTTTACCTTTCTTGGAATTCTTCCCTCAAACAATAGGTGATCAGATGCTGGGCAGCCACAAATCTCACCACTTCTCATTTCTGAAGCTGTGACCTGAGGCTGAGCCGTTACAGCCCTCCTGCACTGTCCTGATTGCCTATGGTCCACACTTGCCCCTTATTTCATCTTTTAAACTTAGATCATATCATCATGCTTAAATTCAGTGTCTTCAAGTTGGAATAAATTTCAAACATATTTCAAGATGCAAAGAGTATCAATTTTTCTTCCCCTGGCCACTGTTCTGAAGCCACATTGACTGGAGTTTTGGTTTGGGGTTTGGTCTCTGAGCCTTTGAACTTGCTTTCACCTGGAAGGCTGTTTTCTGTTTCCCACTCCCACTAATTATAGGCCCACTTCCTTTATCTTCTCATCTCAGTTCAAAGTTCAGCCCTTTTCAGGGCCTGTCCTGGTTAGCTGCCTTTACATCATTCACTTCTAGTTGCTTGGTTCTATTGCCCAAATAAGTTTTTTTGTAGCTTTTCTTTTGGAATGGAACTGAAGTTCCTCCACTACATCACAAACTCCATGAGACTCTAGTGCTGCCTCTCTTGCTCCTAAGTTCTGGTCTCTACTCCCCAAAATTCTGCCTGCTACCATATTGTAATAATTTTGGAAGGCACCATACAAGCACTGACAAGCCAGAAAGATACCTGACCCATCAGAAAGATGGAGATGTGTGGACTATAACATATCAAATAGTTATTAAAAGTATTAGTTGATTTACCCATTTTACAGATTAAAAAAATCAAATCCTCATGGTTGTTCAGAACTGTGCCGTTGCTTAGCTATAATATATTACCAGATATTGAAGGTAATTGGTCTTATTCTCAGGTATTATCTTTTCCTGAACAAACCTTTATAGGAAAACAAAGAGTAGCGAGGACAAGCAGCAAAGGGTGAAGTTCTCCAGAACATGAACACCATCAGCGACAGACTCTGCCCAGGTGGCATGCTGCCCACTTGCACTCAGTGTAAATCACACGACGGAAGAAACAATGTCAACATAGAAATAGAAAATTTAAATATAAGTTTGAACCTAAGAAAGTTACTAAAGGGGATTGCAGGCATGGAAATTCAATTCATATATGTTTGAATTTGCAAAATTCAGTCTCCTCACAGTTTTGCAAGTGAAGTTAATTGACATCCACTCAATTGCCCGCATCCAGAGGTTTCTCTCCCCTTACAGCATGTTCTGTAGGCTCAAGGAGTCCATTATGAAAGGGATCAATGTGAAAGTGACTAAGTGATATCTTGGAATTGTCAGTAAAAAGGAAATTAATAGCAAAGAACAGTGGGAGGCAACAAACTAAGAGAATTTGAGGCAGAAAAGGAAATTTGGTTAGTTCATGACCCTGTTTGTCTTTTTCTGAAGAAGTCAGTGCTCTTGTTCCATAACATGCTGCCTGCTGACGTAAGAGAGCCAACAATCAATCAGAAACATCCAGAAAAGTACTAAGTCTATGAAAATAGTAGTATCAGCAAACTATGCCTGACCTGCATGGGAGCTGAAAGGGGCTTAGGTACTTGGATGGCATCATTGCCTTTGAAAGGAAAAGCTGATATTCAGGATCTGAAGACAAGAAGAAACACCTCATTGCTCTCAGATTGCGGACTTTGTGGTGCTATTGATTCCTCAGTTGCTAAACAGATGGAACCTGTGGTGGCTGGACTCATAGCCACTGGAAAAGAAGTTATGCTTGGAGTTGGTGATAAAATCAGGGAAATAGTTCACAGAGCTTGTTCTGACTGTATCACAGTTATCACTCATTGCTGAGACCAAACACTCAGCCAGAAGCAGACAATGGAAGGCAAGAGTTGACTTTAGCTTATAGTTTTGAGGAAAGCTTCATCATGGTGGGAAAAGTATGACCAGAGTAGACAGCCAGCTTGGTGTTCTATCTCCACAGCAGCAGGAAGGAAGGAAGGAAGGAAGGAAGGAAGGAAGGAAGGAAGGAAGGAAGGAAGGAAGGAAGGAAGGAAGGAAAGAAGGAAGGAAGGAAAGAAGAAAGGAAGGAAGGAGTCTAAATATTGGGCTTGAAGCTGGGCTTCAAAGCCTGCCCTCGGTGACACCTCCTCCAGCAAGTAAGTCTCTACCTCCCAAAGGCCTCACAACTTTCTCAGGACTAAGTATTCAAAACACATGAGCTTATTGAGGGGCATTTCATTCAAACCACCACAGATTGGTTTCTGGTGGCACTCAAAGATATGGGAAGAAAATCTCCTATTTTTGGAGATGTGTCAGTCAAGGCTATATTGTCTTTAATTGATTTAGGCCTGTTACCTACTATGTGACAGAAGAAAAGCTCTTTTCAAGTGCTGAGAGCATTGGCATCTATGACGATATCAATGTTGATATGCTGCATTCATTTAAAATGTACAGAATATGAGAATTTATCAGTCACTGTTGTGAGAAAACAAACTTATAGCCAGGAATATTGCCCTTTGGATAGAAATACCAGCCATAGTTCTATGGAGGTGAACTTTTCAAAGAGAACATTGATATACATGTATACATACATATATACATGCATACACACACGCATGCATGCATACATATATACATGTATACATACATGTATGCATGCATGCATACATACCAGTATAGTGGCTTCATTCAAATATATGGTTAAGTCCATTTTAGGAAAATAACTATTTAATGTCTATGAGCTACAAGTTATTGCAGCTTATGGGAATACCATTTTAAAATTAATTTCTTTTTTAAATTTTATTCATTTTCAAGCAGAGATACAGAGAAAGAGAGAGAGAGAGAGAGAGAGAGAGAGAGAGAGAGAGAGAGAGAGCGCACCAGGGCCACCACTTTGTGGGTCTGGCTTATATGGGTACTGGGAAATTGAACCCGGGGCCTTAGGCACTGGAGGCAAGTGCCTTAGCCTCTGAGCCATCTCTCCAGCCCAGGGAATACCATTTGAAAAACTACTTATTTATCTGTTGTGTATATGTATTTGTATGTGAAGTGACACTGTTATTTGCCATCAGATGGCTTGTCAACATCACTGCTCTCTGCAGTCTGCGCTGCCCTGTGAGTACCTCTCCCCTATGTGATTTTGTATTTTGTTTTTCAGCTACTGTGTAAGTGCAAAATGCAAGCTAAGAGTACACTAATCAAAATCAAGAAAAAGAAAAAAAAAGAAGAAGAAGAAGGAGATAAATCACTTGCAGAATCCTCTAACCTACATAGTAATCAAAGTCACTGTAGTCAGGGCCGGTGTGAAAGGACCTGGGCAGAGCCTGTGTATACAAGACCAATTCAGAAATTCAGCCCTTAGAAAGTCTTCAGCCATTTTAGCACTGCTGTAGCTTCTGAGTACTTTTATTGGTTTTCATAAATATATCAGTCTTCAGTGGATGGGAATCTAAAACATGGTTTCTGGCCAGGTGTGGTGATACACATCTTTAATCCCAGCACTCAAGCTTCAGAGGTAGGAGGATCACTGTGAGTTCAAGGCCAGCCTGAGGCTACATAGTGAATTCCAGGTCAGGCTGGGCTCTACCTCAAAAAACCCAAATGAATGAATGAATAATTAAATAATAATAAAAAAGTTGTTCCTTAACACAGAATTTGCAGTCCTTCACTACGTGGTCCAGAATGGAGGTGCTAAGGGAGTGAAGAGCTGTGGTGACGTCTCAGGACGAGGTGGCCACTAGTTAGTCAGAAGAGTCCACACTGGTTGTTGAGTTTCCAGCTGCCAGAGCCCCCTTTGAGCTGGCCAAGTCTCCATGTTGAATGCCTTAGTTTCCAAGGCCCTGTTGAGAGTGTCGTGCTGGGATTGGAGAATAGCTATAAAAGCAGCACCACAGTTAATGTGCGTGTCTAACGCACAAGCATGTCAACCTCAAACTTGTGTGTACAGAAATAAGTCTTGGAATCAGGGTATAAGATGATGTAGTTTTCCAGAGTTTTCTCTAACCTGAGTACAAATATAAAATAAAGCAAAGGGTTATTAACGTAGTAGTATTTGACTTGACTAAATCAATTTCAGTGCTGAAAGTAGATTAGAGAAGAGACCTCTGTGAGTGATCTTAACACACAGAATCTTAAAGTGCTGCTCTCTGAATTAGTGGGATGTCACATAGAAAGAAAACTCAAAAGAGGAGAAACTGCTTGTGAGTGTTCCAACATATGTTAGCATTTCTCTAATGTCTAACAACTGTGGGGGGGCCAGACATTGATGAGTCTGGAAGTTTCACATGAGGAGACCTGAACTCTACAAGGGAGGACATTGCTTGTCCCTAAATCCCAAGTCATCTGCCAATCTTTAGCTTGAATCCTATTTCCATGAATATGTTAGTTTCTTTCTCTAAAATAGTTTTCTTGTGAAATCACATTGGAGTGGTATGAAGAAATCCTTCTGGAATCCGGCCGTTTCTGTGGTTTGGGATGAACTAGAAAGGTTCATAAAAGGAATACAGACTTGAGTTGGGCCTCAAAGAAAAGACAAGTAAGGGAGCTGGCTCGGCAGGTAACAGCACTCATTGCGTAAGTATGAGGCTTGCCCTGAGTTCGAGTCTCCTGCACTCATGAAAAGAGTTGGGCATGACCACACATGCTTGTAACCTGGGTTATTCTGTGGGGAAGAGAGGGGAGATCACTGGGGTCCCTGGTCAGTCTGACTGAAAATAGCAGCTCTGGGTTCAGCGAGATTCTTGTCTCAAGGAAAAGTGGAGGTGGTGCAGTAGAGGTCACCAATGTTCTTCACCTCCATGGATGCTTGCATCTGCACACACAAGCGCACATACCAAACACACACCACACTCTGCATGCTATGCAGACACATATGCAAAGAAAGATAATTGGAAAATTCCAGAACGTTTTTGATGTCTGATATTTTGATAGTTGCTCATTTTGAATACATAGTTATATGCCTGGATTATTGGTATCAACATATAAAATTGAATCTGAACCTGAGGAATAAAATGAGATTTGGGAAATATATATTTTGTTTTTCCATAAAGATTTTTCCTGGTAACTGTATGAAGAGCAACTGTGATATGTAATGAGAACTACAACTGAGAAATTTTTTTAATTCTTCTGTTGTTGGATTCTGAAACAATTTGTTCAAACCAAATTTTTCCTGACTTGCTTAGATATTGTTCAATACTAATAGCAGAATCCATAACAATAAAGCACTAACGTTGCCAATCACCATTTTAGGCACCTTACATAAATGATTTACTCCTCACTACACATGTCTGAGGTGCGATTAGTTTACTCTCTCCGTTCCTCTGGTGGCAGTAGCAGGGGTGTCTGTTGCTTGTCATAAGAAAACCAGGGTGTCGGGGATGAGAAAGCAGCTTGACAGAATAGGCCTGCCTGATTCTGAAACTATGATCTGGCCTGGCCATGTTCGCCCTGACCTATGAATGTTTGAGCCTTTTTGTAATAGCAACTGACCTGATGTCCTGGCTAATGAAACAGCACCCACTCTGCTTTGCACTTGGCTTCTTAGTACTCAGCAACATACATCGCTAGGTGTTCTTTCCATATCTCAAGAAATTCTATGAAAGAACAATCAACATCTAATATGGGAGAAAGGTAAAGAATGCTGCCATTGGCTGTGTTTTTCTGACATCAATTTATAGGGATTTATGATATACTTGATTTTTTTTTCTGCAATGCAACTTTCTCATATTTGATATTGGCTACCTGAAAGCAAAGAAACACTTATTTTAATTGATGTTGAATTATTTTAAACTGAAAAATATAAAAACTCTATTTTCGTAAGCCCTTAAAGGTCATTAAATTGTTTTGCACACCTAATAAATTTTTGTAAAATATTAATCATGGATTTTACTTAACTCCAGTAAATTTTCATTTTGCTTCTAAGTTAATACCATTTAGTCAGTCAGTGAATTATTAAATTCTGTTAACTAATTTCCTTTTCAACATTATAAGACATTGGCACATTTTAAAAACATATATATTCCCCAATATTACAAAAATGTTAATTTTAATAAAAATAGCATTTCAAAGCTGTCCACCAAAAGCTAAGCATTAAAGTTGACTACCCATAAATCTTGTAAGTTTAAGGCTATAGATTAAATCTTACTTTCTCAAATATTCTGTTTTAGTCTCTGCAATACTACCTCTAAATATAGTCACCAATGACATTTATACTATTACTGTAAACTAACCACAACCTTGGCAGGTTATTTAATATCAGATGCAACCATTTTAAGGATAGTGAACACAATCCTCAATGCTAACTCTGGTTTACTATGCCTATTCTAGGTGTGTTGTATTTTTGAAATAAGAGCTTGCTATGCTGCTCAGGTTAGCCTCATTTCTGCGCTCCAGTGATCCTCCTGCATCAACTTCCCAAGCAGCTGGGACTCCAGACGTGTGACTCTACACCTGGCTGTGGGATTCCAGATGTGTGACTCCACACCAGGCTGTGAGACTCCATATGGGTGACACCACGCCAGGTTGTTGGACTCCATATGTGTGACAACACACCAGGCCACTTATTCTTTAAGATTATCATTACTATATATTTGATTCATTCACCTCTTTGGGTCTTGAAAAATTCAGTACAACCCATATGTTTTATTACAGCCAAAAGCATGATTATTTCTTCTTTTTTAAAATGATGATTTACTAATAATTTTATGCATGTATATATTTTGATATTTTGATCATGTTTATCGCCATTCCCTTGTCTCCTCTCACTCCTGTTGACCCTCTTACTGGTCCCAAGTAGTCCCCTTTCCCCTTCTGTTGCGGTTAGCTTTCTAGTTGCTGCGCAGAAAGAACCCAAACAAAAGTGGCTTGTAGAGGAATGGGTTTATTTGGCTTACGGACTCAAGGGGAGACTCCATCCTGGCAGGGAAAATGATGGGATGAGCAGAGGGCTGGACATCACCTCTGCCACAGCACTGCAAACAGCAGCAGGAAGATGTGCCAAACACTGGCAAGGGGAAGCTGGTTTATAACCCCATAAGCCCGCCCCTGACAACACAGCTTCATTGAGGTTATAAAAACCCAAACTGCCATCAGCTGAGGAGCAATCTATCAGAACACATTCAATTGTTTGTGGGGGACACCTATATCAAACCATGACACCTTCCATATCTTTCTGTTTTGTGACCCCCTGAGTTTAACTAAGCTTCTTGCATGAGCACTAGTGGAGGAATTCTTCAGCAGAGTAAGAGTAAATAACCTACCAGTGACTACCTCCCTCAGAAACCATTAACTGCCAGTAGCACCCCAAGGAGGGGTAGGACCTCATGGGCCCTTCCCCAACCCATGACAGAATGTCAGAATGTTGACCAGGCCAAATCTATTTCAGGAAATGACAGATGCTGTGAGTTCATAAGTAAAATGGCCATATTTTATCTGGAAGACAACATTCTACAATATTCCTCCTCTTCCTCCAGCTCTTACATTCGTTTAAAAATATAATTTTATTTATTTGTGTGTGTGCTGGGATTTCTTGATTCTACAAATGAATGTTAGACGCATGCATCACTTTTTATGTCTGACTTTACATGGGTGCCGGGGAATTGAACTCAGGCTGACAGGCTTTGCAAACAAGTGCCTTTAACCACTGAGCAATCTTTTCAGCCCAAGCTCTTAGATTTTCATTTTTCTTTTCTGTGATGTTCCCTGAGCCTTGAAGGGAGTGATAAAGATGTCCCATTTAAGGCTGAACACTAGACAGTCAACACTTTGACCAGTGATAAGCCTCTACAGCAACCACTACCCATTGCAAAAAGAAAATTCTCCGACCAAAGCTGAGAGAAGCAGTAACCTATGGGCATAAACATAAATATTAGGAAGACACTTTGATAGGCACAACATGTCTACCAAAACAATAGTAGTAGCTTCCCAACTGAGGTTTATAACCTCCATAGCCATGAGGTTTTGTCCAGGTTTACAGTATCAGGCATAAATTCCCTCTTGTAGAGTAGTCCTTACATACGATCAGAAAGCAATAGGTCACCCTAATAATAATCATGTCACTAATTGTTGTAGTCAACTTTCTCTGTAGCTGTGCAGAAAGAACCCAAGCAGAAGTGGCCTGTGGAGGAATGGGTTAATTTGGCTTACGGACTCAAGGGGAGACTCTATCATGGCAGGGATAATAATGGCATCAGCAGAGGGGTGGACATCACCTCTGCCACAGCAGCAGGAAGGTGTGCCAAACACTGGCAAGGGAAAGATGGCTTATAACCCCCATAAGTCCGCCCCCAACAACACAGCTCCAGCGAGGTTATAAAACCCAAACTGCGATCAGCTAAGGATCAATCATTCAGAAGACATTCATTTGTTTGTGGGGATACCTGGATCAAACCATGACACTAATGTACTGATGTGCACATTTTACCTGGAAGGTTATGTGTGCAGCATGCAAGGTCCAGAACTGAGTGAGATTATTGCTGACTTTTCCTCCCCATCAGCACAGCACCTCCAGCACCATGACAGCCAGCCAGCAGCATGGAGGTTTCCAGCTCAGTTCCATCTTGATTTCTCAGTGTCCTGCTACAAAACATGAGGTTTCTTCAGCAGTACAGTCTTATCATCTAGTTCTTGTGGGCAAAAAAGGGTGTGGCAATATCCTGTGTTGTTTTGGATGGCCTCCCTGGTCAAAAACTCATAGGGAAGTCTCCCATTCTTGGCATTAGAATTTTTATTTAATGACCTATGGCTTCTGGGAGCATGATTATCCAGTACCTCATATGGTACTATATTCAAATTAATTTCTAATTTTGTGTTTAAAATAACTTACAAAGTAGTAGGTTTCCATATGACTTTTTCATTCATGAAGTCAGGTGTGGGTCATGTCAACTCTGAATATGGTTCAGATTTGAGGTCATTTTTGATTTTGGATTTTTGGATTAGGAATGCCCATCCTGTCTTCTGCTTTGTCTGCCTTGCATTTAAATACATCTGTCTAACATTGTATACCTGTGTGTCTTCTATTGACATTTCCATTCTTTTTTTTCAAAAAAAATGTTTATTTATTTGCAAGCAAAGAGAGATGGAGAGAAGAGAGGCAGAGAGAATGGGTACACCAGGGCCTTAGGTCACTGCAAATGAACTCCAGATGCATTCGTCACATTCTGCATCTCTTTCTATGTGGGTCCTGGGGGAATTGAACCTGGGTCATTAAGCTTTGCAGGCAAGTGCCTTAACCACTGAACCATCTCTCCAGCCTGACATTTCCATTTTTTTCCATTGAGAATTTAAGATATTTAAAGATTAATTAAAGGGCAAGATGGAATCAAGCAAGTGAAATGTGAACTCTTGCCCAGGTTAGGCAGGCATCTACCACCATGCCACACTCCCAGACCTAAAACTTTTATCATAAAGCATAAGCCTACCAAAAAGCCCACCAGCAGCAGCCTTCAAGGCCAAGTTTGGTTTCAGATGGCTCGTCATTCCACATGGCAACTGGGTCAGGTGTTTCAGTATCTTTCCTCTTCCTTTCTTGGGTCGCCGTGGAGTTGAAGATTAGCTAAGGTAGCTCGTGCATGAGAAAACTGCTTGAACTTTCCCTGACTATTTTCAAAGTGCCATTCAACAAGGAAGCCTTTCTTCCCACCTATAATTTAATTTGTCTGTGTTATGGTGTAACGGGGTCTTGGGGGTTCAGGAAGAGTTCTTAAACTCCAAACCTTTGGGTTTTGATCTGTTCTTAACAAAGAATTGAGGTAAACAGACTGAGAATGATAGATTCTAACCCCTTGCCTTTATTCAGGGAGTTCAGGGGAGGTTGTGAATCAAGGAGGGGGCTGGATGCCTGCATTGGCCTGGGAGCACACGTAGGCATGGAGGGAAATGGAAAAGGGTTTTGTTTGTTTTCCTTCAGGGAATTTTTTTTCAAAAAGGCCAGAACTTAAAGAAACCGAAAAGGTAGTAAGAGAGTAGAGAATAAAATATCTCTTCCCCCTTCTGGCAGCTAGCTGTCAGAGTGGTCTTACTGGTCCTGAGATCCTGAGGTTCAGAAAAGAGCAGCCAAGAAGGGGAAGTAAAGGAAGTTGCCCCCCCCCAGTCCCAGTAAGTTCCTATTTATAATTTTATTGCAGTGGGTATTATTCTCAGGCTCAGGTGAGTCCAAGAGAGAGCTGGCTCAGGGAGAGGCCGGCACACCTGAGTAGGGGGTGCTGTAGCTGAGGTCTGAGACTGATCAGACCCTGAATTCCAGTTCTGCTGAAGCAGATGGTGTGATGTTTCTTTTGGGTCCCTCGTTGGGCCCTCTCCTAGGAGACTACCTATGAAACAGAGCCACCTTGCTATTCCTCCCTCAAGGGGATGGGGCAGGTGGGGAAAATGAGGACGAGGCTTTGGTTTATGTGACTGGGCACACCAAGATAGGATTAGGCTCTAAAGGTAATGGGCACAACCCCAAGACTGCTTCTGTCCGTGAGTGCACACCTGTGCACATGCATATGTGCACACATCCCAGCAGATGATTTGAAATTGCAGTCATAAAGCAATTTGAATTTGCCATCAGGATAATGACATCAATTCTATCTACAATGTGATTATATCTTGATGCAAATCAGAAAATGGCAGCAAACTAATCCCCCAGGAAGTGTCTTCTTTTGCATAGTACTCATTTAGAGCATGGGGATTTGTCTCAATCATTTTTAAGGAGAATTGTGTTGGCCTAAGCTGCAGTAATTTTGTTTGAATTATGATAAAAGGGAAAACTCAAAGGATATGTTAATTATACAATGAGATTCACTATCGCTACCTTTAGAAATATTATTTCCAATTTGTGTTTTTTCTAGTAGTCTAATATTCCTTATTATATTTGCTGCCTCATCTGCATAATGAATCTCTTCTCCCTTCAGCGCTTGTACACTTTGACCTCCCCGAAAACAGTGGTGTTGTGTAAGCTTGGAGGGTGAGGTGCCAGAAATCTTTGGTAGAAGTCCCAGTCTGGCTTGTGATTTGCAGGGTGGCCGCTGGCAAGTCAAGAAATCATATTCTCATCAGTAAATTGAGGAGATGAGACTCAGCAGTCTTTACATCTGTGCAGGCTGAGTTTCCATGGTGACTCTTCAATTACAGAGGAAGCAGAGCTCCCTTGCCCGCTGGTTGGGGAGCCGCTGACTCTGTGGGGGTGTTTGTGTGCATTGTGTGTGTATGTAGTCTCCCTCCAACACAACTGAGGAAATAGGATCTAATTGCTGTTTGTCATAGTGACCAGTGGAAGGAATAGTCCTTCGTATTCCTTTGTTCACCAACACTGCTTAAATTTTCAGTAGCACAAGTCTCTATACATATACTAACCGCTTCAAAACAGGTTTGCCAGAGACAGAAATGAACTGGTAGTCAGACTAGTACTTCTGATTATAGAAATACCTGTGAAAACAGTGATTCATGGGCTAAGATGATTTATTATTACTAAAAATCTTCTGTTTATTATTCAGTAAAAATGATAATGATGATTGATGATGACACTAAATATAGCATTGACTATGTGGTAGATACCATTCTAATAGTTTTATATCTTATTCATTTCATCCTTACGTGTTACTGAGGAGTGTGATATACTTTTTCCATTTTTATGATAAGGAAACTGAGGTTAAAAGAAAGATTAAAGGAACTGTTCAGGACTGAGTGAGAGCTAAGGATTTCTTACGGAAGAGTTCACACTAGGGAGTCCAGGGCTGGGGTGGGTGGGGAACAAAGTGAGAATGGAGACAGGGGTTTGGTGTATGTTTGTGGGTCTAACACGACTCTCTGGAGCTGGGGAAAATTAATTTCCCTGAGCCTGTGTTGTCCAATAGAAATAGAATGTAAGCTATTAATGTGAGACACACATATAATTAAAAAATTTAAGCAGCTTAATTTTTTTATTGTCCATAATGAGTTGCTTTGTTTAGTGGGCCAACAATGAGTTGTTATCCCCAATTCCTCATTGCCCCCCTCCCCATCCCCAGTCAGCTGAATATCCTCCTCCGTGGACCGTCTGGATCAGTCCTTGTGGCAGGGGACCATGGATAGCCTAGTATTCAGCCAGGTTCTCCTGGCCCAAGTGTGATGTTACTGAGGGGTGCCATGCCTCTGATAATCTCCCCCACCACGGCTCTCACAATCTTTCCGCCCCCTCTTCCACTCAGTTCCCTGAGTCGTGGTGGGTGAGTATTAAGGCTTAAGCAGCTTAATTTTTAAGAACTAAAAAAGAAAAAGATAAATTAATTTCAGTAGTTTACTAAATATATAATTTAAATATATCAACATATGCTTATTCAACATGTTAACCATAGTAAAATTTATCAGTAAGTTTATCTTTTTCTTTATTAGTACTGGAGATTGAACCCAGGGCCTTTCTCATGGCCGGTACACTACCTCTGAGATATATTCCCAGCCCTTTTAGTACTTTTTCTTTTTTGGTTTTTCGAGGTAGGGTCTCTCTCTAGCCCAGGCTGACCTGGAATTCATTATGTAGTCTCAGGCTGGCCTTGAACTCACTGAAATCCTCCTACCTCTGCCTCCCCAGTGCTGGAATTAAAGACATGTACCACCAGTCTGGCTAGCACTTTTTCTTTTAAAAAAATTATTTATTTATTTATTTGCAAGAGGAGGATGGAGAGAATGGCATGCCAAGGTCCCCTGCGACTGCAAACATACTCCAGACATCTGTGTTACATGTGTTCTATGTGGGCACTGGAGTGCCCAGATGTCAGGCCCTGCAAGCAAGTGTCTTCAACCTTTGAGCCATCTTCACAGAGCCATTTTTCATTTTTTATATATTTTATTTATTTATGTACAAGGAGAGAGAGAGGAGGAGAGTAAGAGGGAGGGAGAGAGAGAATTGGGCATGCTTGGGCCTCTAGCCACTGCAAATAAACAATTTTATTTATTTATTTGCAAGGAGAAAGAGAGAAGGAAAGGGAGAGAGAGAGAGAGCAAGATTAAGCACACCAGGGTCTTTAGCCAATACAAATGAATTCCAGATGAATGTGCCACTTTGTGCATCTGGCTTTGCACAGGCACTGAGAAATCAAACCCAGGATGTTAAGCTTTGTAGGCAAGTGCCTTAACTGCTGAGCCATTTCTCCAGCCCCATTTTTTTTTTCACTTTGAGACAGTACCTGGGCTGGCTACTCTCTAGCATTGGCAGGACTGACTTATCCTCCTGCCTTGGTCTCCTGAGTAGCTGAGAAGAGAGGCCTATGCCATTAGCCCCAGCTGAGATGGTCTTATATTCATGGCTTTATTTGACATCTCATGTGTTTTACATTTAGAGCACATCTTAATTCAAACTATCCACATTTTACATGCTTGCTTACCCATGTGTCTACTGGAGCCGGGCAGCTCTGGAAGCTTAGCACTATTTATTGCCAAGCAAAACCACTGTGTTGATCGTCACTGAGACCTAGGTTCTGAAGTTCTAGGGACCTAGGGTGAGAAGCATCTGTACTTGTTACGTGCTTGATTGTGTGGTTGCTCCATCTCTGCTTAAACAGCATGGAGAATAAGATAAAACTTAGATGATGACATGATTCTTTAAGAATAACAAAGGTATTGAAGCACCCAGATTGTATACATAACAAAGATTTTTAGAAAGTGGCTATGTCTGGTTTTCTTGTATCTGAGAGTTTCCTGTGGGCCAGGTCTTGTTCTAGGAGTCTGAGACTCAGAAAGCTCCACTCTTGTGGTACTGGCCCTGTAACTGTAAATAGATCCAGAAAATGATTTTAGGAGAAGTAAGTACTGTGAAGGAAAACAGGGCAAGAGGGGGGATCCATGGATGTAATTTCACTAGGAAGACTTACGTCAGGAGGTGACTGCTGAGGGGAGATGGGATTGAGGCATCAGAAGTTTATTAGACATGTCTGCAGGTATTTCCAGATGAATATACCCATGAGGTCTCTGCTATCAGTATCAAAATTGAGGTAGAGAGATTTGTCACCTTCCTCTTAGATATTTGGAGAGGGGACTTGGCTATAACACAGAGAGCTGGAGTTAGAGTCACTTTTTTTCTAGGCATTGACTCAGGGCATGGATAGGGCCTTTGAGATACTTTTATCTTTAAATAGTGATGTAAGGTACAGGCCAGGAATTGACTTACAAAGACTTTCATTTCCTCTACCTCTGAAAGGTCTTTGTTGTGTGCTTGGAAGATTACAGAGTTACCAAGGCGAGTAGTCGGCTGATGATCCACATGCTTGCCCCAGGTAGGAAAATATTGAAATAGCCTATTGGTGAGCAGCCCTTGGCCTAGTGACACCTCCTCCTGTTCCTGCTAATCCAGCTGTCAGGGCCTTGCCTGGATTCACCACCCCTTTCCTTAGTAACTTATAAACAGTTTCTTCCCCACAAGTCAGCTGGCTCTGCTCCAGCCACCAGAGCGTTCTGATTGGCCAGTACCTAGACCAATGTCATAAGCACTGTTAAATCTTTTAAGTATCACCCATAGTTCTATCCGTGGGTAACCCCTGACCCTGCCATGTTAAATAGGAACTTCACAGACAAGAAAGTAGTCCAGTGTGTTGATGACTTCGATCGCCTATGTGAATGAAGCATCAACGTCCTTCACCATTCTGTAAACACCATACAGGATGACTCTCAGTAGCCAACATCTGGGCTGATGGGGTCTTCCATGCTCTGCTTAGATCTCAGCACACAGCGAATATTTGGCACTTACTTATCTCCCTCCCATTCTAATCTGTGGCTAGCATCCATAGGACTCCAAGCATACAGTGCAAGTGTACCATAATTGTGGCTATAAGACCAAGAGATAAAATATCTGATGTTAAGGATATAATTATCTTCCCTCTCTTTTACACCATATTATCTTCTGTCATTTGGGCTTGCTGTCTAATAGCAAACAATACCAAAGGAAATGAGTATTCTGTTGTACTTTTCAATATTAAGTCTCAGTTGTGGAGAAATTCTCCACTCATTATTGATATACATATTATACATTTAATGTATATCTGTGCATATACATGCACATATGTATATGCATATGCATACACTCCAGCTACCAACACTAAGATAGAATATTTGAAGTACAGAACATGTATGATGACAAGTGGTGAGAAGCATCTTTGGGCATGTTCAGCTCCTGCCTGTTCATTCTGTTGTTATGGAGGGTCCCATCCCCTCGGAGTGGGGACTCAAACCTTTGGTGGAGATCTACAGCAAGGGAAAGAAAGCACTTTCTGGAATTTTGGTGAGGGGGGAGCAGAAAGCATCATAGTCTGAGGTCTGGAGCTCAGCGCAATGTTCCTGGAGATGATGAGAATTTATCAGAACTTGTGAAACAGCTGATACTTGCCTGAGTAAAAGAGAGACAGCACTTTGGGTATTCTTCCAAGTAAACAAATGTCCTTAAGATGGATTTCACTCTAGTTGTTCAAAGAGTATTCTTTTCTGACAACTCAGTAAATTTGGGATATTTTCTGAGAGGCACTTGCTCTCCTCTACTGAGGTTGATGGCTAAATTGTAGGCAGGGAATCCAGGGACAGGTCACCCTGCTTACCATGTAAAGATCCTATCACAGCACTGCTGACTGTTTCAGCAGCTAAATTATTTGTCTTTATTCCTCAGGCAACTGAAAACTTCCTCTTTATCAAGAACTGCAGGTACAGAGAAAACTAGAATTGCCAAATAAGAGTGAGTTTTCAGCTAAAGTGGGCTCTTGACACCCCCTCCCAGTCTTTCCAAACTCACGGTCCTTTATGAGGCAAATTGGCTTCTATTACTTTTAATACATTTGACATTTGGAGTAAATTATAGCTGTGGGAATATTTCCAGTCTACACCCCTGACTTTCGTTTGGGAAAAGATGCTTTCTCACTGGATCATCCTGTGAGCTCTCATGGGAGAATCTTGGCATGAGGGAGGGAAGTGAGGAAGGCTGAGCTAGTCTGTGGTGTAGATTGGAAGTGGGGAAGAGGAAAGGCAGAAACGCCATGAAGCTGCAGGCCAGTGGACTTCTTAGGAGGGTATGTTGAGACCAGGAAAGTCTAAAGAATGTTTCCTCCCTGTGTGAAAGAGGAATCATGATGAGCGAAAATTCCGTGGAAATATTTTGAAAACAAAGATTACAACATATTTCCCACAGCACAGAATGATTGGAGGATTCACTCAGATGCATACGGCCTCAGGATTTGTTGAGAAAACACTAAGATATGGGATTTAGTCATTCCAAGAACTAAGAACCCAGAGTGGTTTGGCTGACTATATAGCTGAGGATGGCCTTTAACTCCTGAAATTCTGCCACCCAAGTGCTGGCAAGTGCCATCATGCTTGGCTCAGTACACAATATGGTTTTGTTAGCTATAGATACTGTGCTGGATCATAAATCTTCGTGTAAGTGACCCTTGCTAATGACTTGCCCATTTCTCTGTTCTCCTGACCTGTGGCAACAGTGATTCTGTTCCTGTAGGCTTGAACTATGTTAGCTTCCACATGTAAGTGAGCTCATGCAGGATATGACTTTCTGTGCTTAGCTTGTTTGTCTTTGGCATGAATGTCTACAGGTCCATCTATATTGCAGCAAATGGAAAGATTTCCTCATTTTCAAAGGCTGGCCAGTAACAATTGTAACTGTATAGCACTATTTTGTTTTCACTCACTATTTATCCATTCATACACGCTGAGTTTGTTTTCACACCTCAACTACTATAAAAATTGCTGAAATGAACATGGATGTGCATGTTCCTTTTTCATAGTCTGATTTTAATTTCTTTGTATAAACAAACAGAAGTAGGATTGCTGGGTCATGTGATAGTTTGATTTTTATTTTTTGAGGCACCCCTGTACTGTTTGCCATAAATATTGTACTGATAAACACTCCTGCCATCAGTGTACCAAGCTTAGCTTTTCTACACATCATTCTCAACACTTTTGCTTTGGGTTTGTTTGAGAAAAGGCCTCTCTTTGCTGCCCAGGTTGGCCTTGAATTTGCCTGGTAGCAAAAAACAGCCCTCACACAATCATTCTGTCTTCATCTCCTGAATTTTTTTTACATAATTGCCATCCTACCAGTTATGAAAAGATAGTGCACTGTGATTTTGGTTTGTGATTTCCTAATGACTGTTGATTCTGAGTGGGAGTGAGTCTCTGTCTGTCTTTTGTTCTTGTGTCTTTTGTTCATATCTCAGGATCTAGTGTCTACTTTTTGGCTTTTATTTATTTACTGAGAAATTTTGCCTGCTTATTGGCTTAAAGAGTATAAGCCCCCTGAGAGAGGTTCATGGCCTGTCTGGGTGTAGACGGTGTGCAGCTACATAGCGTCCAGGTGGTAGGAAAGATGCCTAGAATAGGACCGTGTGGAGAAACTTCAACAGGGCCTCACCTTTTCCAGGGTTGCTTGTTAGTCTTGGGCTATGTGGCCATCCTTACTTTGTCTCTCTTGTTAACCTGCAAAGTGGTGACAAGAGTAAGAGTTAGTTTTTCATATCTACTTTCCAACTGACACAAATGGTCTGTATAGCCCCTGATGAACCAGTTATCTTGTTTTGTGACAGTGTTTCACTATATAGCCAAGATTGCCTAGGCTTTTCTGAGTCTTGAGGTTATAGGCATGCACGACCATGCCTGGCTAAAATACATTGATTTTGAGGTGCTCTATTTCCTTATTTGTAAAATCAAATAACTCATTAGACCCTCTGGTTTTTTTATGATAGCATTCCATAATAATTCTTTTGGTATTATTAGTGGCAGAGATACTTATTTCCTCTCTGATTTTTTTTCTTATGTTGCTATTATTTGTTTATTTTATGGTGCTGAGGCTCAAACCTAGAAACTCACATGTTAGGCAGGTGCTCTACTACTGAGCTGTGACTGTAGTCATCACTTCTGTTTAAATTAAATTATTTATTTGCGAGCAGAGAGAGATAGCAAGAAGAGAGACAGACAGAGAGAATGTGCGCCCCAGGGCCTCCAGCCACTGCAAAGGTATTCCAGATGCACGTGCCACTGTGCACCTGGCATTTACATAGGTACTGGGGATTGAATTTGGGTCCTTAGGCTCTACAGGCAAGTGCCTTAACCGTGGAGCCATCTCTCCAGCCCTGTTCAAAAAATTTTGAGATAGAGTCTTGCTACGTTTCTTAGGCTGACCTTGAACTCATTCTGTAGCTTAAATGGATCACCCCCCTGCCTCAGCCTGGACTATCAAGCCCAGATGATATTGTGTAAACTATGTATTGCTCATGAGTCTGTAGTTAGACTGAAGTGGCCCAGTCCAGGGGTGTTCTTTTTTTTATTAATTAATTTATTTTTTAAATTGTCCATAATGAGTTACATTATTTAATGGGCAAACAATGAGTTGTTATCCCCAGCTCCCCAGTGCCCCTCTTCCCCATCCCCACTCAGCTGGGTATCCTCTTCCATGGGCCATCTGGATCAGTCCTTGGGGCAGGGGACCATGGATAGCCTAGGAGACAGCCCGGTGCTGCCGGCCTTAGAGTGTTGCTACTGAGGGCGGCCATGACTTTGGGTATTCTCCCCCACCAAGGCTCTCACAATCTTTCTGCCCCCTCTTCCGCTCATTTCAGGGTGTTTTCTAAACCACTTATTTCTACCTTCCTCATAATGTTCCTTTGTATACCATTGTATATCATTAAAGCTCCAGTCTGACAAGAGTAGAATCTTCCTAGATGTGCAAGGAAAAAGAAGAAGGAGGAGGAGGAGAAGCAGCAGCAGCAGCAGTTCAAAGAGTGAAACCAGAGTGTTGGTACAGCAGTGAGAGGTCAGCACTGTTAGTTGAGGCCGTGGAGATAAGGCCTGGGCATACAGTAGGATCAATGCTCTTCTAAGAAGGAATGCCAAAAGATTTGCTTGCACTCTCACTACTCTGTGGACAGAGCAAAGAAGCCAAATGGCTGGTTCAACCAGAATGTGGTCCCTCATGAGGAACAGAAATGGTTAGCGTCTGATCTTGGATTGATCAGGCTCTAGAACTAGGAAAAACAGATTCCTATTGTTCCAGCCACCTGGTCTGGTATTTTGTTAGGATATTCCTCCTTAAAAAAAAAAACCTCATAGAGATTATTTTGATATTAAAAGAAAATTGCTGTAACAAATTGCATAAAAATGTGGATGTAGCTCTTGAACTGGATAATGGGTGGAAGATGGAAGAATTGTGGGGTGCGTGCTAGAAATATGTATGTTAAAGATGATTTTGATGTGGATTCAGAAGGAAAAGAGAAGAGTTGGAGAAAAAAACTATTGTATTCTTGGAGAACACATTAATAACCCCAATAAGAATGTTGATAGAAAGAGGGATGTCAAATTCATTCTGGTGAGAACTTGGGCGGAAATCAGGAAGAGACTGTTGGTGATTAGAGGAAGTGACCCGAGTTATAAAGAAGCAGAGAGATTCATTGAGTTGTACCCATGTTTTTGTGTTTTATTAGGCAATCAACCTGATAAACTGAGGAAGTTTCTAAGAACATATTGAAATAGTGGTTTGGTTTTTTCCTGACTGCATATGGGAAAGTGAAGAGTAGAGAAATTGACTGAAGAGGGCATTTTTTAAAAAGAAAAACCAGACCAAAGTGTGAATAGTAGAACTTTCTGGAAAGACCACATAGGATATAGTTGAACATTATTTGATGGAGAGATTAGTATGGGTGTCAACAACATATTTGATTATTTCATCAGAAGTCAATAATAGAAATGTGATTAGACTAAAATAAATGATTCTGTAGGATACTAAAGGAAGCAGGAAAACCCAGGGACAATTAAAAGAAGAATGTTGGCTTTTTTGTACTTTACAGGGCAGGCGAGTGGCACCATTTGACTGTGAACATGTTTTATCCTCAAGAAAAGTATAAAACGTCCCCAAAGGCAACTGGGAGATCATCAGGGCTGCTCCCATCACAAATCCAGGGTGCAAAGCTCGATCCTCCTGTGGTTCAAAAGGTGGGGCCATGTCTTCAGCTGCAAGGCACTGGGATGAATCTCCAATCCAGGCAGTTGTTACCTCCTAACACAATCACATGGTGGGTTAGGAATTTTGAGAATTTTGATTGCATACCACAAGGTTTAGGGAGGATCAAGGTTTCGAACCATGCTCCATCCAGAGAACTGCTTCCCTACAGGCACCAGCTAATTGAGCTGTTGCAAAACCTTTCTTTAATGGCTCAGCACTCATGAGCAATTCTCTTTGGTGAGTCACAGGGGGATACCAACATGAGTAACAGATCTGGTATTCATATGACACTCACTTACTTTGATAATGGCCATTTACTTCCTGAAAAAAGTAGGCTATGCATATTAATGAGGAAAAAGCCCTGGACGTTGAGGTTCTGGTTTTGCATAACCACAGAATAATGTTCATTAACTAGTTCCAAAAATAACAACCGTGTTAATGAGTTTGGAGAAGAGATGCTGCTTGACTTCAGGCATTTTAGAGGTACACTCACTTAAAAAAATGAGAGAGATTTAGTAAAAATGAGCTTTATTATTCTGGTGACTAGAAAATTACCTTCTTGGAATTTATTTTTCAGTAGGAGATGGCTTTTTTTTTTCCTTTTTAGAAAACAATGACTTTGAATTACTTAGAATTTATTTCCAAAATCAATTAGATTGGCTCCTTCTAGGTCAAGGTCTTGGCAGAATGGAATAGCTATCATCCTTTCAGGGGAATAATAAAGCATGCATAATGTTTCTGTTTCATTTCAGGCAGCGCAGGAGGAATGTAGCTCTTCTTGCTCTGGTAAACATTTCCTGAATCATTCCATTGTTTGAGTTGTTCCTTCCCATTCACAGGAAAGGGAGCTGTCCCTCCGCAGAGAGCATTAAACTTGTCAAGAATTGCACTTTGCCAGAAGATCGTCTTTTATCTAGCTTTATTTTAGAGTAGAGAGACAATACTGTTTGTAATAGGATCTTAGAAGTTGAAAAGAATGAAGAAATCATGTAGTTCCCCATCATTATAGTGAGCTGAGCGAGTAACCGAGACACAAAGGAGAAACTGGCTAATAAGTGGAAGAAAGAAAACTGGAATCCTTGGCTTCCGGTTTAGTTGGTTTCCAGCCAATGATACTAACCTCCAGTCATAGTTCTTTTTCTAGATTTTTTTCTTTTCAAATTTGTTTTTCACAGGTGTGTGCATGTACACCTGTGTGTGTGTGTAGTATATGCGCATCTATATGGCTCTAGCCCCATACATGCTCACCTGCCGGTTCCGCTGCTCCCTTACCTGGTCTTGTTTGCAGCCTGGGTCCCCTTTTTTACTGTTTCCAGAGCTTGTGAGCTCTGTTCTCCCATCTCCGTTCCCCTTCAGGACTGAGATCATAGACACATGTAGCCATGTCCAGCTGCTTTATTTGAGATCTGAAGATTTGAACCCAGGCCCTCATGCTTACACAGGAAGCCCTGAGCCATCTCTCCAGAACACCATCTCTCCAGAACACCAGTCATATTTCATTCATGATAAATGACAAAGAAACAGAGCAGGTTTTATGGCAACACTTTTTATTATAATCTGTTGTCTGTGAAGGCAACCTTCCATACGTCATGCGGGGTCCAGTCTTGGACTCGTGATGGTGACACCTCTGTATCAGCAGGGAGGAGGCCTTTCCTGTGTTCCTCGGGGTGTTGGTAGGTGGCAGTTGGGCTTTTGGTACTAGTGTCCATGTGCCTGGAGGTTATGAGACATGGACAAAAGCATCCCTAGCTCCTATGGGTTGGCCATAGCTGACTTTGGTGTCTGTAGTTCTAGGATGTGGATAGGAACGCCATATGTCATGCAGAATAAGTACTGGTGGGGCTGAAGCTGGTGGCATTGCTAGCCACAATTTTATAGCTGTAGGCTTTGAATGGATTTTCTCCTGTCGCTGAGATAAGCTTGGGTGATGCCAGGGCTTTTCCCTCAGTATCTGCAATCCAAAGGCTCTATGCTGATGACCCTAGGCTTCATGGGGATGGTGTAGAAGTGTCAGGTTTGGGACAGCGGCAGCATGTGGGTCGAACCTTTCCTAGCATTCAGGCATAGGGGAAGCTGGGACTTTATACCAACAGCTATGGTCCAAAGTCTGTGAGCTGGGGAGACCTTCCCTAGTTCCTGCTAGCAAATCTAGACAGCACTTAGGTTTATAGCCATTGACAGCTGCTGAGAGGGCTGTCCTCCATGCTGAAGCATGCACAGACCCAAGGCTTCTGACGGAGGCTAGTTGCTGGCCCTGACTTAGGATGGTGGTCTAGTTGTAGTGTCATAGCAGCTTGGATTCTGTGAGTTCTTTGCTTAATCTCATAAAATATTGCCAAATTTCTATAGAGCAGCTAAATGGGCTTTAAGTAAAATGTTAGCCATATATGTCAGCAAGCTCCCATATATCGAAATAAAAGCTTTTAAATAAAAAATGTATTAGAGAACATTGGGATTTTATTAGATATTCTTATTTTTCTAGTTGCATGGAAAATATTCTAAAAAGAGCACTAAGGGTGGAACCGTAGGCAAGACCAATGTTTTAAAATGTATTAAATGAGATGGGTTAGAAAAAAAAATCATGAATTGAGGTAGAAGAAGCAGTTCATCAGATTCTCCGCTGTCAGGCTTGATGCTGGTGACTTTGTTCTCACCACACAATTCTGTCTTTAAAATCACACTGTGTCCACTCAAGGCTACTTCATTAAAGCCATCTGTGAAGTATGTTCCTCGGTTCTCCAGGAAAGTTAGGCTGTGAAGTCAAAGGCTTTTAAAAATTCTTTTTAATTTTAAGCTGTGTTTATTGATTGATCTATTTTCATGTGTGCATGGATACACATGTGCACGCATGCACCAGGGCCTCCTCCCACGGCCAATGAACTCCAGATTCATGCGCCATTTTTTTATGTCTGACTTAATGGGTAGAATTGAACCCAAGCTGTCAGGCTTTGCAAGCAAGCACCTTAAAAAAATTCTTTATTAACACACATGCCTTTTGTTTAGGCTATCTCCTTCTCCTTTCCCCTCTCCTTCCTCCAAAAGGGTATTAGATGGTGAAAACCACAGAATACAATTGAATGGAATTTGGACAGAGTTGTCAGAGCAGTTGTGAGAGAATCACATCCTGAAGAACACAGTCAGAAGAGCTGCAATGATGATCAAATGTTCTTTCCACAAGCACAATCAGGGATGACATGCAAGACTTGAAAGAAGATAGTAAAATTTGGGACCAGCTTTCTCTTATTTCTGTTCTTTCTCCATGAAGGAAGCTCCGGAAGTACATATAACCTAAGGCACTCTCACTATTAGCAGCACTCATCATAAGAACCGTGCAGGCCCCTGGTGTCAAGAGCTTTCCTGGCTTCTCAGTCACATTTCTATTTCTAATCCTCAGTAAAATATCAGTCCAAGACCAGCTAGAAGTCTCTGCCCAGAAAGAAATAAATTATTGTAAAACATTTCTCTCCTTTGAAGATTTTTATAATCAGCTTAATGCACATGGCTTAATTTCAGTTTTCCAGAAAATTGAATATATTAATCCCAGCATTCATGTTCATACTTGATGCAGTGAATGACATTTGTTTAGTGACACTGTCTGTAGGCGATGAGCTACATGTGGCTGGCTTTCAGAGAGGCATGTCAGGTGAAGAACACAAAGTGCCTTTGCATTTTATGTTCAGAAACACTTGTGATTTTTATGTTTTTTTTTATATGCAGTGCACTTAGTAACACATTTGTGGGCTTGAGGCATGCTGAGGAGATAACAGCTTCCTCCTGCCATCTGAGGAAGCCCCTGTGTGCCATTTCCATTTTCCTTGTTCTGGGAGGGAGATAAACAGAGCCCTGTGTGTGGGCAATCTTCCAGGACTCATATCTTCATTTTTTTTAAGTAAAGCCCACCCTGGCCCATGAAGAAGTGCTCGTCTTGTGATAACACCCTAACAGCCTTGAGTACTTCCTCCCTATCTATTTATCTTGTCAAAAGGGTTGTGATTTGAATTTTTGCCGCAGTAAAATTCATTTCCTGTCTGTGCCGCTGTCCAAACTGACATTATCACATCCACACGCCTGTCAAGTGATAGCATGGGTTTGCGGGGAGCAGCAGGCGGTGAGAAGGAAATGAGAAGTCCATTGTTTTACAATCACACCATTGGCGTTTCACTTTGGGAACAATGGTCTAGAAAGGAGTTGTCTGAAGTACTGGATAAAAGGAGGGGCTCTGGGCAGAATCCCACCACTGCCCCTTCTATCTGTGTGACCTCAAGGTCAGGGAAGTTAAATAGCCACTGGTCTTTCCTTCTACAAGGTGAGTGCATTGCACTTGCTCAGCACAAAGACTGTGGAAATGCCTGGATGAAGGGTTGTTATCACTTCACTGAAAAGAGGGCCAGGAAGAAGCACTGAAGACATTTGTCACGAGGAATTGTCCTTGGCTCATGAAACTGACATAGCCCATTTAGCAAGGAGAAGATGCATTCCATCTCTAACTCATTCACTTTATCTCCTGGAATCCTTCCTCAGCTATGCCAAGGAATAAATCTAGGCATTGATCTAACAAATATTCATCAAGCATCAGCTGTGTATTGCTGGACCATGCCAAGTGGTGTAAAGATGCAAATGTGAAACCAAGCATTAAAGGGACCATGTAACATTGCATACAGCTACATCCTAGAGAATCCAGCTTTCAGCATTCAGAAATGTTAACTGTGTGTGGTGGCACAGGCTTGTGATATCAGCACTTAGGAGGCAGAAGCAGGAGGCTTTCAAATTGAAGGCCAACCAGCTGCACATGAGACCTTGCCTGACTTCTCTCAACCCCCTCCCTGCCCCGAGCCTGGGAAGTCTGTCTTCCCACTCTGTAACTGGGTTTAATAACAGTGCTTTACTAGTTATGGTTTTCTGTGTGACTCGGAAGAGATAATGTCTGTGACAATACCCAGAAAAAATAAAAATATTGTCCAAATATAGAGTTATAATACATGATGAGTATGAGGATTTTTTTTTCTGAGAAAAGAAAAAACATAAGGGGAAAAATTTGAAGTTGGGCATAGGGCTTATATTTGTCTACCCAAGATACCTTCTCCTGCTCTTCACCTCTGCCTCCCCTCATTTCTTTTCCAAGGTTTAACTGATCATCAAAATTTATCTGAGCCCAGGAGGTGAGCCAGCCTGACTTGAACTGGTTTTCAAGTACACTTGCCTGCATGTATCTGGCACCAAGCCAGGCAGAGGCCTGTTATGGCTTTTGTGACCAGAGGCTTGTTCTCCAGGAAGCACAACAAAACAAGAACACTAAGTCCTCAATGACAAGAGACCAGTGAGACATTTGGTAACAAAAACAGCTACTAAAAAAATTTGAAAAGTCAGGAAAATGATTTCTAATGCAGCTGGATCAAGTCTTTCTGGGGGGTTGAAGACAAGGAAAATTAGAGGCAGGATTATCAAACCTTCCAAGAGCCAAGTAGGCAGCCCAGTGAGAAAGCCAGGCTTGGAGTGATTACCTGGGTGACACGTGAACTGGACAAGGCTTGTTCTCCCATTAAACAGGTGACCACTGCTTACCCAGAGCTGAGGGTTGCTAGCTGAGAACAGGTGGTTCCATAACTTTGCAAAAATCTACTAGTCTACTTAAATAAAGGCTTCTAATCTTTGCAGCTAATGAAGGCAAATTAAGATCCTGTAAGTAGAGAAACCTCACTTGCGCACACAGAGACACTCTTGCATCAGTCTCCAGCCTCTTAATCAAATGTTAGGGTTGGATTCAAGCATCCCAGGCTGAGAGGAAGATATTGGACATGAACATGATAATACTAGGAGGTTGACTGTGCCAGAGGAATTGAACAGAATCCATTCAGAAAGCCTTCAGAGAACACACAGGAATGGAAACAAAGCTTTAAAAATATCCTGCGTGAATGGGAGCCATGGAAGAGTTCCTGTGGACCCTCCGACAGATGTGTTAGGTTGGAGAGAGTTGGGGACTACACTACTATTTTACAGTTCCAATGCACTGTATGTTTTAAATAAGTCATATTTTAACCTCTACCATAGTAAAGTAGATGTAAGTCTTGTTAATCATCTTCACTAACAGATGAGGAAAGGACCTCACAAGTCATTCAGTTAGAGAGAGAGAAGCCAGAATTTGAATCCAGGAACATTTAATTCTAAAGCCTAAATTTGTTAGCCTCTGTGTGAGGGGACATAGAGAATGGGAGAGAGAAAGAGAGGCAGGAGGAGGGGAAGAGAAGAAAGCTAATTTTCTTTCTTTCTAGTAACTATCCCATCACATACTCAGATGTGAGAGCACGGATAGTTTCCCACTGAACCAGGAGGCTTTGATGTAGTAGATGAATGGGGAAGGCTGTAGGAAGGGTGTGATTGTACAATTCTCCTTGGAAACAGTAGGCAAAATTATCCTGAAAATGCAGCATTTCAGCACAACTACTGCCTTCCTGGAGGGATCATTTCAAGTCCTGACTCACTTCCTTATTGCTAAAGCATAATGTGGAATATCTTTTCCCCAAAGTCAGGCTGTCCTGCATATTGGCTATGTTCCGGTGGCAGCAGCAATTTTAAATGCTGAAAATATCATTCATTTTTATGAAAGTGTTTATTCATTTTGTGTGTGTGTGTGTGTGTGTGTGTGTGTGTGTGTGTGTGTGTGTGTGTGTAGAAGCATGCACACTGTGAAGGCCAAAGCTATTGGACCAGGGAGTTCCAGTCTCCTGTCTCTGTGGCTCACAGACTGGGGTTACAAGCAAGTGCATTCTTGCCCCGCTGGGGATTGAACTCAGGTCCTCGTGATTGTATAGCAAGTGCTCTTAACCACTGAACCACTAAAATCGTCATTCTTATTCTGTGGTTGGCTAGTCAAAACAGTGAATAAGATAAAGTCGAAGATGCACTTCAGTTCCAGAATTCCTTACTTCTCTGAAAATGAGCTAATACGGGTGATATTTGTATTGCTAAGTAACAAAATCTTCCTGATAGCTTTGCACAGGGTCTTCTTTTGTTTACTTGTGTGACCAGGAACTTGCCTCGTGATGAATGGGCCCCTACGAAGATCATTTCCCTCATTCTGAAGCAGAGGCTGCTTCACGTGGCCGAAGCCACTGGGAGCTGACCTGTGGATGTGGAGAAGCAGCACTGCCAATGAAAGTGGAGAATGTCTGAGTTACATCCACAGCACGTGGGAAATGGGGACCAGTGCTCCCCCTCAGGTCCTGCTGCTTCTCCTGGGAATCACACCTGTGCTCCTTCAACAATGTGAGCACATTGGAAAGAGGCTAGACCTGGAAACCATCTCCCAGGGAGAAACAGCACACTGACCAGGAAGGATCAGGGAATGGCATGTTCACACTGACCTGGTACTCCTTCCCTGCCCTTTGGGAGGAGTGGGGACATCGCCTTTACTGGTATTTACTCTTTTCCTGGCTCTACAAGACAGAGTTTGCAGAACATCATTTTCTCAGTACTGAAGGCAGTAACTCCAGGTTTTCATAATTAA